>JAOXNR010052539.1:0-16299 GCA_028571225.1 Parsonsia alboflavescens | reverse complement strand
AAGGAGACTAATGTGTTATGACCTTTGTTCAATGGAACGCCCAATTCCATTAATCGGCCAAGAACTAATTCCTTATGGTTTAAACTTCCGGTGATCCGTACCTTACTATGCTGAACGTCCCAACACACAGATCACATATTTAAATCAATTTGGACCTTATTGCATGTTATGCTAATACGTATAAAATTACTTATTAAGATTATAGTTTTTTACACTTTTTCTCAAAAAATGATAGCCTTTTTAGGCATAAATGCCAACATAAAATTCAAGCAAATCCACTCATTGAAGAGCATATGAAGTTCAAAGCAACTTCCAATTTGAAATTGCCTAATCTTGAAGATTATGATGTTTCTATGGATCCTGGAAAATACCTGACACTTTACATATCAAAGATGATTTTATATGGTGCAGATGACTTGATTCTATGTAAATATTTTCCTGCTACATTAGCTAGAAGAGCTGCTGATTGGTTTGGAAAATTACCTGGACTATCTATATCTTCTTTTAAAATGTTGGGTGAAATGTTTTTGAGTGAGTTTCAAGAAAGTGCCATTCAAAAAAAGCCAAGTTCTTATATGAGGAATCTTAGACAGTTCAATGATGAAACTTTAGGGGATTATTTGAACAGACTCAGCTTTTCGTCATGGACTTCGTCCAGGACACATTTACACAAATATTGAATTGTAGAATCCAAAGACAACTAATGAGTTGTTGATAAAAGTTTGCAAATGGACCGAAGTTGAGGATCTTTTAGGTGAATGAAAAATTTAAGACAGATGGAGAAAGGTGATTTCTGGAAGCCAGCACACAAAAGAAGCCAAGGACAATGGGTTATCAACCATATGGAATTTCAGTTTCAAAGCCTGGATCCAATTATTCAACATATAAATTTTGCTCCAAGACACGATAATGATAGATACTTTGATAAAAGATCTTATCAGAATGAGTTCACAAAACTAGATCAACATTCAGGAGCCTCCATACAAAAAAAGGACGTTCGAAAACATTTTGATGGGAATAATAATCAAAGGGAAAATGATGAAGGAAATAATAAAAATGTTGTAGGAAGTCCTCCTTGACATCATCGGCATTTTACACCATTGAATGTTCGTCGCACTTTCATATTGAAAAAAGTGGAGAATTCAAGCATTTTGAAAACTCAAAAACCAATGCAAGGTCCTTCAGACAAAAGATTTGAAGTTCGCTATTATTTATATCATAAGGATGTCAGACCTCATACAAATGAATATCTTGCTAATTGAAACAGCCATTCAAAACGGGCATCTTCGAGAATATATACAAGTGTTTCAAGGAGATCAAATCAAGCAATTGGATCCTCAGAGACATGCAACGACTCAAAAAGTAATTGAGATAATTTCTAGAATTTATTTTCAATACGAAGTGCTTCCTTAAGAAAAGAAAAACTTAGAGCCAGGCAAAGTCATTAATGATGATACACCGTTAGTGATTTCCTTGAATATGTTTGTATACAAAGTGTCAACATCTATCTTTTTTTATTTACAAAAAAATAAAATCTTGAATAAAAAATTATTTTTTATAAATATATTTTATATACTATATTTTAAAAGGATAAACTAAACCTAGGTATACTGGATCAAATTTAAATTTTTTTGGACCTTTAACTTTTACAGTTAGAAACATAACTGTGCACTCAATATGGAGTGCACTAATGCCCTCAATAACATTGATATACATATATATTGCTCGCCATATAAAACACTCCAATTAAGCCTCTAACAGTGAAACGTTAAGTTAACTATCTATTTTTTAAAACAAAATGGCTAGATTTTATAAATTTTACCCTAAAAAATTAAAGTAAACTCTAGGGGTACTTGATCAAATTTTATTTTATCTTTAAAAAAAGACATATTTTACTAAATTGTTGACCTTTAAAGACTTAATTGAAGCACTCCATATCGAGTACACAGTTAAGTCTCTAACTGTAAAGTTAACGGTCATCTGTCTTTTTTTATTCAAAAGATTATAATAAATTTTATCCAGTACACCTATTGTTTAGTTTATCTTCTAGGATATAATATATAAAATTTATTGACAAAAAAAGATTTATTTTATTGAATTTTTTTTTAAAAGTAAAATCAGATGTTGACAATTAACTTTGACTATTAAAAATTTATCTCGACACTCCATAGCATTACCATATATAACTATATACGAAAACACTATAAAATGCATTAATACATTCAATATAGAATGTACCGTTAAATTTCTAATAATAAAATGCATTCAACTTCACAAAGGAAAATAGTGAGGGATAGTGTTGCGAAGGTGAGAAGAGGAAAAATGTTAATAATTCGTTGGAGATTTTTTCAACCTTGGTCTAACAAGTAAGACCAATTCTACACTCTTTTTTTTCCCTTTTAATTTGTGAAATCATATGTTGATTCAAACTATTTATAGGATCATAAAAAGAGCTAAGTTAGCCTTTTTTATTCTTTTTTTAATATATATATATATATATATATATATATATATATATGTATATTTATATAAAACCGTCCACAAATGGGGGGTTAGGCATAGACCCCCAGCAGTTTATTAAAGAATGAAATATCATGGGCGTAAAGCCTTACAAAGCAAAGAAAAGTGGGAATCATCCTAAGACTTGCCAATGGGGAATTCTAGGGAATAACCTATCTAAAATGGGAAAATCGTATGCCTTATTCATATGATAGAGCTGCCAATTAATCTTATGTATTACTTTCCTACTATAACTGGAAACATCAGAGTAGATTGAAGCACAACGAGCCACCCAAATTTCATGGCAAATAAGGCATAGAATTAGTTTTGCTAAGGAGCTTAATCGCCATGATTGTGTCCCCAACAAAGCAATCTGTCCGCTAGCAACAGTGAGGAATTTGCCACACCAAAAACACAGCAATAATGAGACCATAAAGTTGTAGCAATCAGGAAATCTCCAAAGAGAGGATTGAGAGTCTCCCAGAACTCTCCCTAGTGACACCGAGAGGCCAAATGGAACCCAGAGGGGACTGTACATCATCCGTAGCCAAGAAATGCTTGCTGAGCTTACACATGAAGATGGATCAAGAGAGAGGAATCTGCTTGTGGAAAAAGTTTTCCGAGCTCCCAACTTCCACATCCTCCTCCTCTAATGCCGAAATGCATTTTGAAATGTTGAATTGACCATGTGATGACAGATTCCATATGTGAACCGTTGTCCCATTGTCAACTTCTTGAACAATCAGAGGATCAGCCCACTCCAGCACTTGAAGCATGTTTCCATACTCTCGAGCCCTCGGTAATTAGCCCCCTTTCTTGCTGGAAACAATACTTCATCTTAAGATAATGAACCCACAGAGTATTGGAGCTTCGAAACTTCCATCAAAGTTTGAAACCATAAGCTGCAATTGTTCTACTAAGGGGGCAGACAGCCAAGCCGCCTCTATCATATGGTTGAGGTATGGTGCTCCATCCACACCAATTTCGGTTTCTACCAAACTCTTAGTGACCCCAGAAGAAAAGTGCAAACTGTCGCTCTAATTCCCGAAGGACTAGCTCTGGAAGGTTAGAGACAACCAGCAAATAGGCGGACATCGCTGACAACACATCCTTGATTAATATCAGCCTTCCCCTGGGTGATAAGTATTTAATTTGGCAACCATTAATGCGAGCTTTGATCTGACAAACCAGCGGTTCATACTACGATATCTTTGGCCTGCCTGGGAATATAGGGCAGCCTAAATAAATGATTGGAACTCGTTGGATCACAGAACCAGTAATTTCTTTCAGTTGAGCTTGTCTCGGCGGAGTAATGTGTTTGGAGAGATACATAGAGCTCTTGTGGAAGTTTATTTTCTGTGTCGAACAGTCTTGATATAACCCGAGAAAATCCATCAACAATTGAAGTCCCTTTTTTAGCCCTCTTGTGAAGATAATTATATCATCTGCAAAACATAAATGAGAGATAGGGAGGCTAATGCGATCTGTAACCAAATCCCCCATAGCATCGTTATACAGAAGTTTATTCAGACCCCGAGAAAGAACTTTAGCCACCAAGATGAATAATGAAGGAGATAAAGGATCCCCTTGACGGACTCCTCTACAAGAAGGAATTAAACCACAAAGCCTCCTGTTTATGATTATAGAGAATTTATTAAATGCCAAGCAATTGTGGATGAGATTCAAAAAGTGGCTACTAAAAAGGCCTCTTTTCTCTATCAAATGCTTTCAACATATCAAGCTACATAATCATATTACCCCCAACACATTTCTTTTTCAATGTACTAATTAATTCAGAGGCTAACCAGATGTTGCCAGAGATGTTCCAACCCTTTACAAAGCCCCCTTGATTCAGACAAATCAAGTTAGGAAGTAAATGTGCAAGGTGTAGAGAATTTTCCTTTTTGATTACTTTGGATGTGAAATTGCACAAACGAATGTGTCTGAAGTTGGCAAATGTCTCCAGATTGTCCTTCTTAGGAATTAAAACAATCTGAGTGCCTGTGAATTGTTGACGCAAATGAACATCGGCGCAAAAATCCTTGACTGCCTGGCACATTTCTGGTTGAACAAGCTCCCAAAAGGCTATGAAAAACTTCTCGAGAAAGCTATCAACACCAGCTGCACTGTCACCATCTAAGCAGAATACTGTTGTCAAAATTTCCTCCTAACTTGGTAAAATCGAAAGCTCCTTGTTAGCCACCTGATCAATCAGCCTCAGTATATTTTCTGTGATCCTTCTTGGGTCTTGAAGACAGCCCGTATCATTTGATAGCAGCTCCGAATAAAAGCTGACCGCCTCTTGCTCAATTTGCAACCTGTTGGTAAGCAAATTGCCCTCTTTGTCTTTTATTTTATAAATCTGTATCTCCACTTTACTAGTGTGCCAATAGTTTTAGAAATACAATGTGTTCCCCTCCCTCTCTTTAAGCCATTTAATTCTGGATTGCTGTCGCTAAAACACCTCTTGATTCTTTAAATGAAAAATCAGATCAGCTCTCGCTTTGCGAAGATCCTCACGATTGGCTGTTGTAGCATCTGCCATATGCACCTCTTCTAATGTAGAAACCAAGCTCTTAGCCATTTGTACATTTGTCTTGACATTACCAAAGACTTCCTTGTTCCAAGTCTTGATGGCCTTCTTTAATCTACTCAATTTAACAGCCAATTGCTACATCCCATTGCCACTTAAGGGTTGTTGCCAAGAGCTCTCAACAACTGCTCGGAAGTCCTTGTGATGTAACGATATGCACTGAAATCGCAAGAATCTTGGTCCTGAACTTTCTGCCATGTCTTTAGAAAGTAATAACGGATAGTGATCCAAAGGAGTGCGGGGAAGTTTTTCCAAGGTTGTACTGTGAAAAGTGCTCTACCAACTCTCATTTATTAATACCCGATTTCGTCTTCCCCATAGGGGAGGAAAGGTGGATCTATACCATGTATAACTATTATCCACAAATGCCAAATCCAGGACACCGCAATGCTCCAGAGTGTCATTAAACTCCCTTATGGGTTTAAGACTTGGAGATGATCCTAAACTCTTTTCCAACTTCCGAACTACATTGAAATCTCCACCCACCAGCCACGGACCCAAAGCCATTGTTGAGACCTCCGCCATCTCAGTCGACATCATTCTACGAGCAATATAATCACACGTCGCATAAACAAAAGACATAACACATTCTTCCTCCAAACCCATTTACCTTTCAATCTGACAAGTCACCATTTGGCGTTTATCGCTAATCACGGAAACATCCAATTCAGAGCACCAAAATATCAAGATTTTCCTATTCAAGTTTGAGTGAAAATTAGGCAATTGAAGTTTATAAGCATACGATGCAATCCTAGAAGAGTTCACCAACGGTTCCAAAATCATAACTAATTGAGGCTTATAATGCAAGACATGATACTTTAATCTTTCTAGAGAGTTTCCAATACCTCTTACATTCCAGATTAAAACATTCATCATATTGATTGATTGGAGGGTGAGCTACATCGAGATTGTTGCTTCGTGACAACATTCAAAGGTGAGACTACTGTCTTCTTTTTTGCCACATTGGGAGGGGTTGCTTGGGCTTCACCACCTTCTGGAATTTCCTCCCACAGGTACCCTCGAATTGGATTAACAACATGCTGTCCAGAATCATAATCTCTTGAAGTGCTAGAGAGAGCAGCTCGAATTGGCAATTTGCCTGCATGAGTTGCACCAGCCTGAGTGCCCAACACCTCTTGTGCAATTGCGATCCACTGATCACTGTGATCAACCCGAGGTTGATCCGGTCTATCCCCAAGGATTGATTCTAGTTCTCCTGCATGTACCTATCCAGATTGATAAGGGCCCAGCTGAGGGCTTTCCAAATTTCTTAGCTGAGGGTTTTCATCGAGAGATGGTTGATTTGCTGTTTGAATTGCATCAGGCACACCAAGTTCACAAATTGACTGCCTAGAATTTGGGTTGATCGAGTCATCCAGATTGATTGCAGGTCTCTTTTCCAGGGCTATGGCATTTTTCTGTTACATAACTTGTTGTAAAATTGCGTCCATTTTATCTTCATCTTTAATCTTCTAAACCTGTAAACTCTTAACAATGGAATTTTGTTGGTCCTTGCGAGGGAGCACTGGAGCGGCTGGAGCTTTTTTTACCTTCAAGGTTGGATTTTTAACATCACATGATTCTTGTGAATAGCTGATCTTTTTGCAATGAGAGCAATAACGCAATGTGTGTTCATACGTAATTGGCTGCCAAAATCCCAAATTATCTTGATTGATCCAGATTCTGTTATAGATTGACGCAACGCTTGGTATGGACATGTTTGCATTATGGACATCGATCTTCAGAGGTTTCCCAATGCTGGATGCAAATGAATGAAGAATCTCCTCCTTGAAAAAATGTATGGGTAGATCGAGAAAGGAGATCCATACCGGGATGGTTGACGGCTCCTCCTTAACGTGGAATTGAAGCATCCATTTAAGAACCCTCATTGGGATGCCATTGAGTGTCCAAACGCCCTTAAGCCATAGACGGCAATAGTCCTCTTCATGAGATACCCTAATCAGAATGTGTCTAGCGTCAATCATCCCTATTGTGCAGTCACCTTTGAGCCCTATCATCAGTATTGATTTACAGATGATGTCGAGAGGAGGCTTCCCATAGGAGAACTTCCCTATCAATGCTAATTTGAATGGAGCAGAGAGGGTGGCGACTTCCTCCTTGGAGAAGAAGAAAGCTGGCTCCCCTTCGTATTGTTGCGCGGCTTTAGAGGAAGTGAGGTTGGAATCTCGCCTGAACTAGGTTCTCCTTTGAACAAAGAAGAGAAAGAACCCCTCCCCCATGGTGGAGCGGCTGCAGGAAGGGCAAGATTGGATGGCAGTGCAGTAGCCGCCATATTCCTTGCTGCGGATATTGGAAGTTTGGATATTGCGGGAGAGAGCGGGGTTTGTAGAGAGCAAATACAACTCCACTTATCATGAAAATTTTCTATTTTTTTAAAGTTAATTTGTTCTTATATTTTTTGAGCCAAAACATAACATAAAAATAATTCTATAACACTAATAAATACTTAATTATTTCTTCAACATCCACATCGGCACCAGATGATCTTCTGCCTCGGAGCTAAGTTAGCATGGTTCAGATCTCTTGTTAGATAATTGTATTGTATGTCACTCCCTGTTACACTAATAAGGGTTTAGTTTATCATGTTAGATTTTAATATTATAATATATTAAAAGATAATAAATAAAAGTTACGAATAAAATTTTAATTAATATTTTATTAATGTAACAGAGAGTGATATACAAATATATAACGGGACATCTGAACCGCTAGCTTGCAAAGTAGAATGAATTAAGTTGACATCTATTCTAGAAAGCTATTATCGACCTAATTTATATATAATCTTATGTGAAACAGTAAATGTGGCCTTGTCCAAATTATTTCTAAATGTATTAAATATTTAATTATTTGAGCTAAGTCAAAATAATTCCTTTGATCACGAACTTTAATTTACTACCTCTCACTCTCTGCATTTTTTTTTTTTTTTTTTGAAAAGAATATAAATATACTTACATCGAGGATGACAAAATAATTAATCATTACTTATTACGGATAAATAAATTTTATCAATTTATATCCAAATTCATTTATATCAATTTATAAATAATTTAGATATGATTTGAATATAAATAAAATATTATTTCTTTTTCCATTTTTTTATTCGTAAATTTTTTCTTACATTTCGCTTTCTCTCTCTCTCTTCTTTTTTCCCTTTCTATTTCTTCATCTTTATTTCCCTTCACCTTTGATGCTATTCTACTAAGAAAATTGAAGCAGCCCAACGATGAGAGTTTCTCCTTGAAAAATAGCCCAGCAACGGCTCTTCCATATTCTCAAAATGACCATAAACGTGACACGCAAAGCAAACCCATTACATGCAGTACCTATTCCACCGTTAACATCAAATGTTGCATATTGAATTATCCATTAAAAACCAAACTGCTGCATCTCTGCGATAGATTACTCCATGCCCTTTGAACTATAGGGCATTCAAAGAAGAGATGAGGAAAACTCTTTGTAGATTACTAGACTATATGCCCATACACTTTCATTATGAATAAAAGGGAAGGCGTATAATGTATATGTCTATACACTTCCATTTATAGATCTTATTAAACGTCCATTGGCCGACCTGGCAATAAATCAAATTTTGCCAACTTGGCTATCCACCTCACAATCCTAATATAAATACACTTCTACAACAGGTTTTTAGGTAATTCGCTTTTTCCCTCTCTCTCTCTCTAACATTTTTCCCGCTCTCCCTTTTCTCTCGGAGGTTTGAGGTGAAGCCGCGACATCATAAATGGCTTCCACCGTGTACAAGCTTGGTTTTTGAGAACTTTATTCTTTTACTTCTGTTGTGAAGAGAACAAGTTGAAGTTCTCAGATCTGATTGGAGAGTGATTGTTTTTGATAGATTCCTTTGTCAAAAGATTTGATTTTCTCTTTGACTTCACTATTTCGAATTGAGATTTTTTCCTAATTGCATGTTGCTATGAACTGAAATTTTTATTTGCAGTTGAGTTGAGTTTTGAAGACAGAAAGTTAAGCTCCAGATCTGGAATTTGCTATTTTGCTGAATAGTTTTGTTGTTGATATCTGAGATTTTCATATTATTCTAGAGTTTTCTGTTGTTAGTGAATCTTTTGGTGAATTGATCCTCTATAAGTTAGATGTGGTTTGGTTCGTATTTTGTTGAGTAAAAATTTTTTTTGAAGTTTCTATATCTGTGATTTTGGAGATTGTTGAATTGTTCAATCTCAAATTGAATTCTGAAACTCGTGAAGACAAGAAGTGTTGTTGCTAAAAAACCGTCAAGAGACGTGGGGTTAGGCTGACCCGTACCTGTTTATTAATGAAGAAGAGAGAATAAAGGGCATGAAAGCCTTACAAAGCAAAAGGGATGAAAAGGGCACATCCTAACTAGAGATGAATTCTATGCAAGAGACTATCTAAGATAAGCAAATCATAAGCTTTGTTGATGTGAAAAAGGTGCCAATGAATTTTATGCATGATCTGGTTGCTACTACTTGGTTTAGTGGAGTAGAATCAGGCACAGCGAGCTACCCAAATTTCATGACAAATGAGAGAAGGGATGAGAAGTGCCAAAACACTCAACCTGGAGATTGATTTTGCCAAAGCTGAACAACAGCAACACCAAATGCCTGGCAGTAGTGAGACCAAATAGCTGTGGCGATCTTACAGCCTCCAAAAAGATGTTCCAAAGTTTCTCCAGCTTCTTTACAATGGCATCAAGAGGCAAGGTGGAAGCCTAAGCGAGATCGTATATCATCTGTCGCCAAGAATTGATTGCTTAGTTTCCGCATGAAGGTAGACCATGTTAAAGGAATCTTAGAATGGAAGAAATGCCCATAAATTCTACCATCCAGCTCCTCTTCCTACAAAGTAGAAATGCAATCCGATATGTTGAACCGTCTTGAGGAAGAGAAATTCCAATGGAATGAACCATCCACGTCTTTCACAACCAACCGATCTGCCCAACTCTGCACTTCCTGTAAACTGCGCCACACTCGCGACCCTCCCCCTTCAACGTCCTCTCCCGAATTGAAGCCATGCTTCATTTTCATATATTAAGCCCATAAAGAGTTTGAAGAACGAAATTTAAACGCTAACTTGTAACCATAAGCAGAAACGGTGTGGGATAAAGAGTGTACTGCCAGCCCATTATTTTCATAAGTCCGAGCAACCCCATCCCATGCACACCAATGTCTGTTATTACCATACTCCAAGTGCCCCCAAAAGAAATATGCAAATTGCCGCTCGACTTCCTTAATAACTTGATGAGGAGGGTTGGTGACTGCCAACAAATGGGTCACCATTGCTGAAAGAACATGCTTGATAAGGATGAGCCGCCCATCAGGGAATAGGTACTTTCTTTGCCAACCACTGAGGGGAGCTTTGACCTTGCTAATAAGCGGTGCATAGTAAGAGATTTTAGCTCTTCCAGGGAAAATCAGACAACCCAAATAAATCATTGACAGAGGTTGAGAGACACATCCAGTAATATCCTTAATTAGAGCATGGCGCTGATTGGAGATTCAGGAGGAAAGATACATGGATCTTTTGTGAAAATTGATTTTCTGACCCGAACAATCTTGATAGAACTCTAGGAACGCTATTAGCGCCTGAAGGCCCCTCTTCAAACCCCTTGTAAATATAATGAGAAACAAGAAGACTAATGTGTTCCGTTACATAATTGCCTATTTCACCATTATACAAAAGCCTATTCAAACCCCTTGAAAGAACTTCTGCCGCCAAAATAAATAAAGAAGGAGATGGGGGATCCCCTTGACGAACACCCCTGGATGATGAAAAGAATCCACATAATTTCCCATTTACCGTAACATAAAACTTGTTAAATGCCAAGCAATTGTAAATGAGG
Source organism: Parsonsia alboflavescens (assembly GCA_028571225.1). Taxonomy (NCBI): domain Eukaryota; kingdom Viridiplantae; phylum Streptophyta; class Magnoliopsida; order Gentianales; family Apocynaceae; genus Parsonsia; species Parsonsia alboflavescens. The sequence goes on along the minus strand of JAOXNR010052539.1, from coordinate 5,344 downwards.
TTCAGGAAATGACAGCTAAAACCGAACTTCTCTGACACCGCGAAAAGAAATGACTAGTTTACCCTATCAAAGGCTTTAAAAATATCAAGCTTTGAGATCATATTACCACCAATGCATCTCCTATTCAATGAATGAATTAATTCAGAAGCTAACAGGATGTTGTCAGATATGTTTCTTCTTTTCACAAAACCTCCTTGATTTGGGCGAATCAAGTTGGGAACCAACTTAGCAAATCGTAAAGAAAGTACCTTCCCAATAACCTTAGAAGAAAAATTGCACAGACTGATTGGCCGAAAGTCAAAGAAGGACGACGGATTATCCTTCTTTGGAATGAGAACGATCTGAGTTGCTATGAAGAATTTCGGCATTCTTACCCCCGACCAGAAGTGACGGACAGTTTGCAACATATCAGTCTTGACAAGCTCCCAAAATGCTGTGAGGATCCTCCCTGAGAACCCATCAACTCCAGCAGCGCTATCCCCATCTAAACTGAAGACAGCCGTGCGACTTCCTCCAAGGATGGAAGGGCCGAGAGCTGTGTGTCAGTCTTAGCAGTGACTTCCGTTGGAATAGCATTTGTGAACACATTTGGGTCATGCTGGCAGCCTACATCATTTGTCAACAAATTTGAAAAGAAACGCACAGCTTCTTGCTCGATATCTTCTTGTCGCTGCAACCAATTCCCCTCAGCATCCTGTATTTTATGAATCTACAGCATGGCTTTCCTTATATGCCAGTAAGCTGAGAAGTATTTAATGTTCCCCTCACCAGCTTGGAGCCATTTGATGCGAGATTTTTGCATCCAAAAGAGCTCCTGGTTCTTCAAATGGAAAGTCAAGTTAGCCCTTGCACGATGAAGTTACTCTTGATTTTCTAAAGATGGGACAGCCATGTAGACCTCCTCCAAGGTGGAAACCGACTTCTCAGCATGTTGAACATTGCTCAAGACATTACTAAACACTTCTTTATTCTAGATTCTAAGACATTTCTTCAACCGGGACAACTTTTCAGCCAAGCGTTGCAGGCCATTGCCTTCCACAGATTGTTCCCAAGAGGATTCAACCACAGCATGAAAATCTTTATGCCGGAGCCACATACACTGGAAACTACGAGGTCCAGACACATCTGCCATTTTAGTGGAGACAATAAGTGGGCAATAATCAGAGGGAATGGTTTGAAGATGCTCCACAACCATGCTGTAAAAAGAATTTTGCCAATTTTTAGTCACCATCACTCTATCCAATCTGCACCAAAGTGGAGGAAAGATCGGACGATACCATGTATAACTGCTGCCCCTAAACAGAAGATCCAGAAAACCACAATACTCCACGCTATCATTAAACTCTCGAATTGGGCTTAGTGTCGGGGAAGAGCAAAGACTCATTTCCAAATTCCGCACCACATTGAAGTCTCCTCTAATCAACCACTTCCATGATATGGACGAAGATGTTTCTGCCGTCTCAACCCACCCCTATCTAAAGCTCAACCTTACATGACTTGACAAGAGGTGTAAGGTTGCCGAACGATGTAGTCACAAGAGGCATAAACAAATGACATGACACAATCACCAGCCACCCCCATATAACGCTCAACCTTACATGTCAACATTTGATTTCAATCACTCTCCACATGACAGCCAAATCAACTCTCCAAAACAACCAAATCTTCAAATTAGCATTAGAGTGATAATGAGGTAATTTCAACTTGTAAGCATAAGAAGCAATACGAGAGGACTGAATCATAGGTTCCAAAATTGCAATAATGCTTGGTTTATGTTGTGAAATATAAAACTTCAGTTTCTCCAATGAGTTAGAGTTACCTATACCTCGTATATTCGATATAAAAAAGTTCTTCATATCGACTTATTTGAGGAGGAGCTATGTCGAGCTTGTTGACGACTGACCACATTTGAAGGAGAGAGATCTTTTTTCTATCTGACAACATTGGGAGGGGTTGACTAAACCTCACTGAATTCTGAGAGATCCACAGATAGATAACCCCGAATAAGGCTCACTGCATCCTGATTCGAATAAGAATCCGCCACTGATTGCCTATTCTGAACATTTGGAGCTTTCAGATCTGTGAGCAACTCCTCTTGAGCATCCGCCATTGATTGCCTATTCTGAGCATCTGTTTGACCTCAAATGGCACCTTCGGAACAATTACAGGAGCTTTCTGAGATGAATGCAACTCCAAAAGGGCCTCAGTTTGCACCACTGGAGTAACTTCTACTGCAGACGGTTGGTGATGGTGTTTTGTTACGTTAATGACATCAACCCACCCTGCAGAGTGGACGTCGATCTGTCCTGCAGACTGGAGATCTAGTGAAATTTCAGGATTGGGAATTGAAGGTAAAACCTCATTAACAGGTACCAGGGCCTTGACTTCTTCCTCAACCAATGAATTTCTTTGCTGATCTGAGATACCCACTTCATGCCCCAATGATGAAATATCCTTCCACTGCTCGGTTTGCTATACAATTGTGGCATCAATTGCAGAGGCTTTGGGATCCCACACTAGTGTATTCTTCTCAGGCTGAGTGTTCTGATTTTCTACAATAGCTGTGGTCACCTCCTTCAAGGTAGGGTTTGCACATGACATTTTTCTTGCGGATGGCCAAGCTTGTTACAGAATGAACAGTAACTTAATGAATGCTCATACGTATTTGGTTGCCAGAAACCGGAATCCAACTGATTTATCCATATGCGATGTGGCAATTTACGCAGCAAATCAAGCTCAACACACATCTGAGCCATCCTCGGTCTTGACATATTCGCAGTTGGGACATCCACCTTCGGAGGTTTACCAATGATGCTAGCAAATGAATGCAGAATCTCACTATTGAAAAAATGAATGGGGAGGTTAGGGAAGGAGATCCAGGCAGGGATGGTCGATGGCTCTTCCTTAACGTGAATTTGAGGTGTCCATTTGAGAACACGCATTGGGATGCCATTGAACTGCCAGACACCTTTCAGCCACAAACGATAATAATCATCTTCATAGGAGACATAGATTAGAACATGCCTTGCGTCAATCAAGCCAATAATGCATTCCCCTTTGAGCCTGATCGTCTGGAAGGATTTACGAACAACATCAAGCGACAGTTGGCCATAGGAGAATTTGCCAATCAGGGAGAGTTTGAAGGGGGTGGAGAGGACGTCAACCTCCTTCTTGGAGAAGAAGAATGCTGGTTCCCCTTTGTAAATCTACGGTTGCTTCAATGGTGGCACTGAAGGTATCTCTCCGTTGTTGGTTTGCCCCTTGAAGAGGGACGAGAAGGAGCCCTTGCCCCATGGCGACGCAGGCACCGACTGGGACGGGATGGGTGGCGCCAGAGCAGCTGCCATCAATTGATGGCTGGGATTGCTTTGACGTCTAGGGTTGGAAGTTCTGACTGCTAGGATGTTTTTGGTGGCTGGCAGTGATTTACCTATGAAAACTCAGAATGTTGCCTGAATATAACATTGACTTCTTGAAATGAATTGCTGAATTGAGATTATGGGGAACGTCAGTAGAGGAAGACCCCATGGGAACATTGGAAAAGCTTCCCAAATTCAGTGAAGACACAAAGAGTTGTTAATCAGAATAATGCAATTGGAATTGAAAAATCCCCTTTGCTTGATCCCCAACGAAAAGAGAGGCCTGTTATTTCAATGCCAGAATCTAGTGGTTCTCTGCAAGCTTATGAGACCGCAACTTTTCATAGAAGAGTGGTAGAGAATATAGATTTACCTGAGGTTGATGTTCCAAAGAAAGGTAGACCGTTGGTGTTGAATAATAAGGACACATTGAGCAAATTTCTTAAGGACCAAAGGAGAAACGAGATATTAGAACTTCAAGATGTTGACAAAGAAGGTTCTTCTAATCTAAATAAAGCTAAAGAAAGAGAAGAACTAGAAGTTAGTTCTAAAAGTCCACCAAGATTCTCTTTGAAGAATGTTAGAAAGGATCCAGTGATTTCAATGGAGGATAAAAAGTCTATTCCACGGTATTGTCCTAAATCAGTCAAGCATATTGATAAAGAGAAAGAAAAAGGAAGCAGTCTGCAACATTATACAACTACAATGCATGAATGGCATGATGAAATGCAAGATACTAGAAAGCAGATAGAAATCTTAGACAGTTCAATGATGAAACTTTAGGGGATTATTTGAACAGACTTAATAATGAAGCACTGAATGTTGAAGATTGTTCGCAACAAACATATGTGGAAGCTTTTCATCATGGATTTCATCATGGACTTCATCCTGGACACATTTCCACAAAGATTCAATTGAAGAATCCGAAGACAAATAATGAGTTGTTGACAAAATTTTGCAATTGGATCGAAGTTGATGATCTTTTCAGGTGAAAGAAAAATTTAAGACAGGTGGAGAAAGGTGATTTCTGGAAGTTGGAACACAAAGGGATGAAGAAGCCAAGGACAATGGGTTATCAACCATATGGAATTTCAGTTTCAAAGCTTGGATCTGGTTATTCAACATATAAATTTTGCTCTAGCACACGATATTGATAGATACTTTGATAAAAGTTCTTATCAAAATGAGTTCACAAAACCAGATCAACATTAAGGAGACTGCATATAAGAGAAGGATGTTTAGAAAAGTTTTGATGGGAATAATAATCAAAGGAAAAATGGAGGAAATAATAAAAATTTTGCAGCAAGTCCTCCGAGACAACCTCAGCATTTTACACTATTGAATGTTTGTGGCACTTTTATATTGCAAAAACTGGAGGATTCAAGCATTTTGAAACCTCCAAAACCAATGCAAGGTCCTTGAGACAAAATGTTTGAAGTTCAATATTATTTATATCATAAGGATGTTGGACCTCATACAAATGAATGTCATGCTAATTGAAACAAGCATTCAAAATGGGCATCTTCGAGAAAATATACAAGTGGTTCAAGGAGATCAAATAAAGCAATTGGATCCTCAGACAAATGCAACAGCTCCAAAAGTAATTGAGATAATTTCTAAAATTTATTTTCAATCTGAAGTGCTTCCTTAGAAAAAGAAAAATCTAGAGCCAAGCAAAGTCATTAATGATGATGCACCATTAATGATTTCCTTGAATATTGTTGTATATATAATGTCAGCATCTATCTTTTTTGTTTTAAAAAAATAAAATCTTGAATAAAAAATTAATTTTTATAAATATATTTTGTATACTATATTTTAAAAGGATAAACAAAACCTAGGTATACTGTATCAAATTTTAATTTTTTTGGACCATTAACTTTTACAATTAGAGACATAACTGTGCATTCAATATGGAGTGCACTAATGCATTCAATAACAATAATATATATATATATATATATATATATATAAATATATATATA
>JAOXNR010052538.1:0-16301 GCA_028571225.1 Parsonsia alboflavescens | reverse complement strand
AATTTTTATTATCCAAAAATGTTAAAAAGTCAATTTGGGTATAAGATGAAATTGGGTCAGCGCATTTGGATAGAAATGAAATGTTTATAGAAAGTGGGTAAATTTCAAATTGGGTCAACCAATTTGGATATATTTGGGAATTTACTGTTCAGATACAGCAGTAAGAGAACCCGGATATGATCTGGTGCGTGTCATCAGGATGAAATTGAACCAGGATAGAGGAAGACTGAATGGGTTCATTTGAGACCTAGCGGGCCCGGTTAAATCTAATATGCACCAAAATATATTGGAAAACCTTGATAGAAGCCCATAAGGTCCCATTTAAAAGGAGTCCAAACAATTGATAAAAGTTTAGTCCATTAAGGCTTAATAATTTTGTGATATGACTGACTGTTCTAACTCTTGGTCACTGGTTGAAACATTCAACCACTAGACAAAATACTTGCCCACTAGCTAAGCACTTGGCCAACAAAGAGGTTGATGAGAATAAAAACACCATGTACCTCGTGATGAACGAATACTCCAACTAAAAGCCTACTTTTATCGAACTTTTTCTACCTAAAACTAGGCGAACATCATAATGATTATGTTTTCGGATTTGCTTAAGGTACGCTCCGGAATACGCTCTCCAACCGTTACCATAACGGAATTCTTACTTCGCTTGGTTGGCTGCATGAGCACTGTAACAAGAATTCCATTACGGTAACGGTTAATGCACACTCCGAAACGCACCTTAACAAACTGTATATGTGTTAGTGGGTGAGATTTCACTATTCATCTGATCATCCCACTAACTTGCATATAGTTTCTAAAACACGTAAGTCCAAGTGTGAAAGGAAGAATCATCCTTCAAATTACATAAGTACTGGTAACTTATCAAATTCTTGCATGCTCCTTATCTCTTCTCCGACGAGCTCTTAACACTATCATTGGAGATGTTACAACTGAGACAATCCACAGTTCTTCATTTATTTTAGGTGTTCTTCAATCAATTCTACTGCCATGTCTCGGTCAGATCGCATAAATGGTCTTTCTCCTTTTTTTTCATCAAAAAGTCTTTCTCCCTTTTTTTTTTTTTGGGCTCAGTCTTATGTGAAACAATAAACCATATAGATTAGATGAATTGTGCAATCTAAAATGTGACTTCAACCTTTTGGCCATAATACTTAAAATTGAGATCAGACAAAAGCATTGGACTTTAATATTAAGTAACGTAGCAGTTCTGGTATGGTTTACTGATGAAACATATTACTAGAAGGGCCAGGGAAGCCAGGTCCAATATAAGTTTTTTGTATGTTTTCCTAAGTTTCTTATTGATTGCTTCGATCAGCAATTGTTGCATGTTTTCTATTTGTTCTTTCATTGGATTTCTAAGAAATATTCTTTTACCTCTGTTCGAAATTAAATATCCATATTTCTATTTTGAGTTGTCAAAAAATAAATGTCTTATATTCTAAATTAGTTAAATTTTTGTTAAGAATTGGACATAGTTAAGTGTAAAATGACCTAAGTTATAACTAATTTTTCCTAAAATTTGTGCAATTCAAAATAAGATATTAATTTCCGAATGGAGGAAGCATAGTTGTCAAAATCGCTTGTCAACTCGTAAACTCACACGAGTTTACTATTCTAGGGTATATAAGCATGTAAAATCGCATTAAAATCAGAAAAGTATGTAAACTTGGTAAAATTGGTGAAATCGACCGAGTTGACCAAGTTCATTATCTCCCCCAATTCACATCTAAAATTAAAATACCCAATTAGATACCCGTGACCCGAAGCTATTTAAAGTTTAATTAAACAACAGACAAGTTGTTTGAGGGTATTTTTAGCATTCCTCTTCACTCTTCAGCTCTGTAAATCGGGTTCTTCTTCCTCATCTCTGTGACGCCGTTGCCAGCTGCTAGATCTGAACACAAATCGTCGAAGCTCGAACTGAATGGCTGAAGGCTGAAGCTCGTCTGCCCAAGCTCAGCAACTAAACTGAACTACCCAGGCTGAAGCTCGAACCGAACTGAACTGAACACCAAAGGTCGAATTGCACTGCTGATAATTGTAGAGCAACTGTCAGTAAGTCAGCTCCAGTTCCACTGTCAGTGACAGTGACTTAGTGAGTCACTTGATTCTTCTTCATTTTTCGTAAATCGATTATTGTGAATTTGAGAATTTGAGATTGTTCTCTGCAATGTATGTATTATATGTATATGTGAATTTGGAATCTTGGATATTGTGTGAATGCAGAGTGGAGTGGACAGTGGAGTGGTGGAGACTTTGCTTGATAAATCTTGTGCTGACTTGCTTCCTGAGATTACAGAGTCTTATTCATCTCATAGTGTTTGAATGCTATCTACCTTCTTGGAAGTCAATTTCTAGTTTTGGCTTGTTTTTTCCCTAGGTTTTGTTGTCTTGATTTAGTGAAAAGAGTAATTTGGTTTACTACTGCTTGGATATTTATTATTGGTACCTTGGATCTATTTATTATTACTATATTATTGGGATATTTATTTTTATTGTGATTGTATATAAATCATTTAAAATATATATATATTTATTTATTTATTCGATATGTAAACTCTACAAGTTTATAGGACCCTCAACAAGTTTACTTAAACTAACGATTTTAAAAACCTTGGGAGGAAGTATTGAATATGAAAGATCCTTGATTTGACTTTCTCCAATATCCTATAATTCTCAATACCAATGGGTAAAAGTTTTCCCTCTTGACATTTCCACCCCCTCTCCGTGTATCCTCTACAAAGTACCACATCCCAGTCAACTTAAATGGGTAGGATACAATTAAAAGAAAATCAAAAAAATTAACACATAGAAACTGTCCTCTAGGAGACAACTCCATGGTCCTCGAGCAACATCAACAAGAGAATCTCAATTTTGTCTCCATCTTCATGAGACTCCCTCCAAAACTTCGAACTCATAGTGGCTTTGAAAGTCACTTAAGAGCTAGTCAGAACATTGAGAGGGGGTACAAATCTAGTTCGGGTATAATCAAAACTTCATAAAAATGAAGTGAAGTGCATAGGTCAATAAAGATTTGTGCAAGATCTTTTTGATGAAATCATCCTAAAAAGAGAGTTTCCTTGCTTTGTAGACAAAAGGGGGAGTGGATTTAACAAAACAAGTAAACTAGGGATAAATCCAGTCAAGATTAGAGCATCGACATTACTGGTCATTTTGGTACCTAAAGTTATGCTTAAATTCATAATTTGTACCCATTGTTTTTCTTCTGCCAAATAAGTATTCAAATAACTTATGACTTGAAGGTTATTTGGGTATTTAATTGGCAAAAAAGAAAAGCAACGACTTCCAATTATAGCTTGAGCATAACCCTAGCTTCCAAATCCATTATTCTCTAATTAATAAAATTCACCACGTGACTAGCATATACTATTTTGGCCGAAAATACGTCAGAATGTGGTTGGAAGTTTTAACATGGACATCGAAAAGTTACTTGGGTAATATCGACTATGGATATAACTTTAGGTATAGGATTGACAATTCTTCCTTTTATTCAAAGGAACATTTTTTTTAATTAGATAAATACATAAAGGGGTTTCAAATAATCATACAATATATAAAAGTAAGGCAACTATTTTAGATAGCTGCCAAGTGTCACTTGATGATTGGATAAAAGTTTCAACATTAGATTAAAGGTAAATTAAACTAACAATTAAAGATAACAAAATCAATAAATTTACAAATGAAGTAAATTTTTTCAAAAAATAATTAAACAAACTAAATATTAAAGGAAAATTTCAAGTATGTTTTTCTAAAGGTCTTTATATTTTTAGCCATTTACTTTGATAAACATTAATTGGATTTTATACAATGTTAGTGTTTTAAAAAAAAATGAAATATTATATTACCCATTTATTTTCAAAATATAATGACAATAATATTTCTTATTACATAAATATTTAGAAAATTTAAGAGTTAAATTAACTTCTAATGGAAATAAATTAAATAGTAAAGTACAATGCTACCTTCATGCTCTTATAAAAGAAATTAGGTGAAGGTAACGTTACAAAATAGAATAAAATTGGTTGTTGAAAGGAAATAATGTGACCCGACCCGACCCAACCCTGACCTAAAATTCTCTCTTCTCTCTCTTACTTCTCCTTCTCGGACACCATCTGATCTGTGCAACGACGGCAGGTGTTGCACCGGTGGCTAATCTAGAGAATCCTTGGGAGAGGAAGTCTTTTGCTTCTCTCTTGTCGAGATCATCCGCATCGTTGTCTGCATCGACTCCAACTGTACCAGTAAAGACATTCTGAGTGCTCCATGCAAGTTTTGCCTCATCGGCTAATTTTCTTGCGGCAAACAACATTCAAAGGGGAGCTTGCTTTGGTTTTCTCAAAGGTTGAATCCGACACTCTGAGTGCTCCATGCAAGTTTTGCCTCATCGACAAATTTTCTTGCGGCAAACCAAATATGGCTAATCTGTGCAAGGAATTTCATACAATTGGTTTGAAGGGTGGATACTCATCATGTTCTTATATGGTTGCAACTTGAAGAGGATTTTGCTAGGCTTTGGATCAAAGGCTCTTGGACGATTAAAGGATTTCCTATGAGAATCTTTAAATGGAGCCTTGATTTTTCTCTTGATCATGAGCCCTTAATTGTACCACTCTGGGTCACACTGCTTCACTTGCCACTTCATTTTTTCAATAGATCTATTTTGTATTCTATAGCTTCAGTGGTTGGGAAACCACCAAAAATTGATGCCACCGCAACATTGATCTCGCCTCCTCATCTTGCAAAAAATTGTGTGGAGATCTACATAATGAAGCCATTACCTTTGAGGATTTGGTTGGGCACTTCGGATTCAGGATTTTGGCAAAATATTGAAGTTGAAGATATGCCTGCTTATTGTTTGCATTGTCGTCGCCTAAATTTGAAGAATAACTGTAGGAAAATAAACGGTGATAAAACCTTATGGAAATTGAAGAAAATACACAGTGATTTTTTTTTAGGAAAATACAAGGTGATAAAGCCCTAGGCAAACAAATGACAATAAGGAAAAATCGAATGACAAATCAAAACAAAAATCAGTATGGGTTCAATGTGATCCACAATCATCTAAGGAAGCCAATGTCATAACAGAGGATCTTCAACCAGCAAAGGAGCCAATAAGCCAGAAAATATTAAGAGATAGATCCTACAGACCTAAAATCTAACAACAGTGAACCCGACATTGCTATGGTAGACATACCACCAGTGAATCTGGTGACTACAGAAGTTTTGGACAAAATTGATACGGAAACTGGTGACCCTAACTCTGGCAAAGTATCAGAATTGTCACCGGAAGCTTTGGAGGGATTCCCTGGCAAAGTGGTTATAGACCTACCTAAAGATTAGCACATTCGCTCATTACCACAAGTTTCAATCTCCAACACAGTAGAGGAAGGTGAGGTCTCTGCCATACCTACTGTAGATAATGAGGGCCTCGAAAATTCTACAGAGAATTTCCCTGTGGACAGTACAAGTGAAGGAGTAGAATTTGCAGATACAGCAAAGACGGTTTCTGATTCAATGCCAATTACAGAGAGTTCCAATACAGAGTTTGCACTTGTGGTAGCGGACCCAATTCCAAAGTTAATGGAGGATTCGGTCATAAGATTAGTCAGCATAACAGGATTGGAGGTTGAGCTACATTACTCTATTTAGAATGTTGATGTGGGTTCACCGACTGACAAACTGGTTGTTTAGAAACATTCTGGTATTAAAACTAAGAGCTCAAGTAAGGAAGAAAATTCAAACTGCCACTTCTTCAAAATCAGTATAATGACTACCCAAGATCTGATTTGGAATATTCGAGGGATTGGTCAGCAAAACTCTCTCTCTAAATTATGTGAACTTGTCATGGATAATAAATTGTTGTTTGTTACTATCTTAGAGCTTATGATTCCATCTACTTACAGCCAAATAGCTCGGCTTTGATCATATTTTGGCTAATGCCAATAATAAAATATGGGTTTGCTGGATGAATTATTTGAACTTGGAAGCAGTTCAGAACCACGATTAGTTTGTCAAGTGTGACACAACAGTTTTTTCTAAATCCAATGTCTTTCTCACTTTTACCTATACTAAATCTTGTCATATTGATAGAAGAATTTTCTGGACTTGTATGACGAATTTTTCAGGGAATATTGATGATCCATGGTTGATAGGTGGTGACTTTAACGTTGTCCATTGGGCAGATGATTGTTTTAGGAGCTCTTCCTCTAATCTTGCCTATGGAGGAGTTTAATGTTACCATTGAAACAAGTCGGTTGATAGATCTGCCTTTTCAAGAAACGAAACACACTTGGTACTGCTCGACCTTCCCACTATTATGGAAGCAATTAGATCGTATCATGATTAATTCGCATTGGTCAAGTTTCTTTACTGCTATTGAGCATTTAAATCCTTCAATATTAGTTCATTGTCCGTTGCTTCTCTCCATTAAGATGGCCACTTGGCTAAACCCAAGATCTTTAGATTCCAAGATATATGGATGTTCAAAAAAGATTTTATGGATGTGGTTAAGCAGAGCTAGTTGGAGGAGGTTTGTGGTAATGGGATGCAAATTTTTGCACTGAAGTTAAAAGCAAACTCTTCGAGAATGGAATAAGGTTTCTTTTGGTAATCTCCAAAGCAACATCAAAATGGTAGAAACTAAGCTGAATGACGAAGACATTAGTTATCATCAATCTCCAACCGGGGTTAATTGATAGACTCTCCATCAGTTGAAGGTTGAACTGTCTTTTCATCTCAAATGTGAAACGACTTTTTGGAGGCAAAAGTCTAGAGCAAAATGGTTTAAGGAAGGGGATGCAAACATAACATACTTTTCCAAATTTTGGCATGCTAGAAAGATTCAAAGGCAGATAGGAAGAGTAAAGAGCAGGCAAGGGGTATGGCTTACAGTTTCTAGTGAAATTGAAGAAGAAGAAGTAGCCTTCTTTTAGGACCTTCTAACAGCACATCAAAGCTGTGATAGTTTTGCAACTAAAGTTTTGACTAATATGCCTTGCATTATTACTGATGACGACAATATGTGACTAGCAACACTTCCAAACTCGATTGAAAAAAAGGAGGCAGTTTGGAGTCTAGATGGAGGGAGTGCCCTGGGGATTGATGGGTTTCTAGGTTCATTTTACACAAAGTGCTGGGAAATCATAGGTGTTGATTTGGGCAAGGCTGTCCAAGATTTTTGGACTAGAGTACATATGCCAACCTCCTTTATAGCCACTCAAATTATTCTCATTCCTAAAAAAACAAATTCCAATGGAATTTGGTGACTACAGGCCAAATAAGCTTATGCAACTTTACATCTAAGGTAATGGGGAAGTTTATTTCATTGTGTCTTTCTAGTTTGTTGCCTAAGATTATTTTAGATAATGAAAGTGGATTTGCAAAAGGTAAAAGTATTACGGACAGCATTTTACTTGCATCTGAAATGGATCATTCTCTCAATGAGAAGTGTCGAGGGTAATATCATCATTAAGTTGGACATGCTTAAAGCATTTGATAGGGTCTCGTGGTCTTTGCTACTTTTGGTGCTTCGTAAATTTGGGTTCAACCAACATTATTTTCATTTAATTCGAAATTTTTTGGCATACAATAATTTCTCTATTACTATAAACGGTGGCATATGTGGTTTCTTTCTGTTAAGCAGAGGAGTTGGACATGGAGATCCATCATCTCCTTTATTATTTATTTTGGCAACAGAAGTCCTTTCAATGGGATTAAATTGGAGTTTTTGTTACAAGACGATGGGGTCTTCCTTTATCTCATTTGAGTTATGCCGATGACATCATTATTTTTACTAAATCTTGTAAGAAAAATCTCAGAGGACTGATAGCATTTTTGGAACTTTATGAGGATATTTCGAAACAAAAAATTAACTTTCATAAAAGCTCCTTTTATGCTCCAATTACTGCCCCTCTTTCCAGATTGTAAATTTTTAAAAGTGTGACTGTTTTTTTTCGTAAAGACATACCAATCACATATCTTGGTTGTCCGATTTTCACAAGAAAGGTGAAGGTCTCATATTTTCAAGTTCTGCTCCAAAAAGTGGTATCCAGAATTAGGGGATGGCAGAACAAATTCCTTACTATGGCAGGAAGTACAAGTACAAGTACTCATTGGATGGCTCCTTACAAGAAGCTGGCTCAATATGGTGGAGAATGATCATGGTCTCAGAAGTGGCTAAGCAAAATATAGGGCTATTGGTTAGAAATGGTGACTCTTCATTTTTGTATGAAGATTGGACCTTATCAGGTAGGTTATGTGAGCAGATAGAGAATGTGAGCATGCATTAGATCAAAATTAAAGATGTGTGGCTTCCGCATGGTTGCAATTGGGATTTTATCAATCAATTTATACCAGTTCACTTGTGTCCTAAGCTCCATTCAATCCAAATTTTTCCTTTGGCTTCGGATAAACACATGTGGATGCCTTTGGATTTTGGTAATTTTGTATGTGCTTTAGCTTTAGCTGTTTTTGATAGTAGTGCTACTTCAGATCTTGATTGGGACTGGTTTTGGCAAAGCTATATCCCTATTGATTGGACTTTGTTCATTTGGAGAATGCTTAAGGGTTATTTGCCAGTTGATGAAACATGTGCAAAATTGGTTTTAGCAAGGTGTCTCTGTGTCATTGCCTGTGGCACACGGAATCAACTGAACATCTATTCATAAGATGTTCCATTGCTGTCCTTGTTTGTAACAAGATGGCTAATTTTCTTGGTGTTAATATTGGTGTTTCCAACACAATGGCTGAGTTGATACAAGGCTGGTGATAACTGGAGGTACATATTGCTGAGGCAAGCTTCTTGGTACGAATTTTGGTTTTTAGAGGAATATGGAAGGCTCATAACAAATTTATCTTTGAAGGAGTTATATTGTCAGCCTCTTATATTTTTTGGTCCGCTAGGTAGTTACTTCTGGAGATTGTGGTAACTCATGGCTTAGATAAGATTCTTAGGCTATGCAGGGGGTGTGGATGTTCAGTGCACATCTCCCAGGCACATTCTGTCAACTGTTGTGTGGAAATGCAATGACTTTAAACACAAGCTGGTTCTGAATGTGTATGGGGCTTAAAGGGGTAATACGGGAGAAACTTCCATTGGAGGGGTATTGAGGTTGGTAATGATAAGTTCATTTTTGGATTTGCACAAGTTCTTGGCATTTTCAGTAACATTGTTGTAAAGCTCGAAGCTATGGCAACAGACATTCAAATTTATTTGGATAGAGTGTATTCTCAAGCAATTATACAATGTGACTCCGAATCCATTGTTAGCATGGTTCATAAGGGATATTCCACACATTGGGGGCTTCATGGAGTTTTGGATCAGATACGCAATCTCTTAGTTCAAGGGGACTTTACTGTTATACACATATCAGGAGGCTAATCAAGTGCCTGATAATTTGACGAATTTTTCATAGGATACTAATAGTATGCGACCTTTTGATATATATAATTTTTTTTCCTCATCTTGCAAGATTAATCTACTATTTGGATAAAATAGGTCATCTTTCTATTTGTGTAAGATAGTATCTCATTTAGCCAACTTGCATTTTTTGTAAGTTCAGTGGATTTGCCTTCACATTCATTGAGGTAAGATTATTTATGTCCCCCCTCAAATTGGTTTATACATTCTTTAATAAACTGGTAGGGGTCTGTCTGACCCTCCGCCATCTCGAACGGCTTTAAAAGAAAAATGTTACAAAATAATAATCTTAACATATAATATAATTTGAAAATATCTATGATAATCACATTTTTTTTTCTTTTTTGAAAAAAAGACTATATGATCTAATATGATTTTTTCTAAAATGATGAAAATTACACATGAATAACTCTTACTTTTTATTTTTTTAATTTTAGAAAATATTAATCTAAATGGGAGGTGGATGAAATGTTAAATTACTTTTTTCTAATTCTATATTTTTTTTCTATTTCAGTATTTTGTAATGTATGCAACAATTGTTAACAAAGTCCCACGTATTGGGTGGGTTTTTAACCTTGCATAACTAATAGAAGAATATTGGATTTATTTAAAATTCGTATTAGCCTTTTTTCCATGTGGAACTCAACATGACAGAAAAATTTCACCTTCAAAACAGAAAAATATCATTGAATTTATTTTTAACTTCTTCTAATCACGGGAAATATCCTTATATATGAATACATGTCTCATGCTTCTTTCCCGAATCACACCTCAACGGGCAAAGAGGAATAATGATGCCAAAACCACAGACAAAGTAACGGAGCTAGAGGCTAAGTGTTTCTGAGCTGCACTCGAAGGAGTGTCTGCCTCATCCGAACCATTGTCTGCAGTGGGCCCGTCAGCCGATGGAGAGCTGGCTGGGGCATCTGCCACGGGTGCTTCGGATGATGGGGCCGGAGCGTCTGCAGCAGGAGACTCTGCTTCTGGAGCATCTGCTACTGGAACTTCGGCCTCTGGGGCTTCTACAGGTGGTGGTGCTAGTTTAGGTGCATGTGCATTAGACTTTGGTGGCGAGGCAATAGGCCTAAGAGGCTGGCCATCTATTCCAGGCACCACAATAACCCCGGATACACTAAGTACAGAAATATTATAGGGTAGTGTAGCAACTGTGCCTAAATAGTGGACATTATGTTGGGCACCTCTCACCGCGGATCCAAACACAAGTTCTCCGGTGCTCTTGTCTTCGGTGACATTCAAGAAACCTTGTTGATAAGAGGCAACACCCGTGGTCTGATACAAGGTTGTGAGAATGGAAGATTTGTCTTTCATCTTCTGGAGCTTCAGTATATCGTAGTAGTCAAGGACAATGTGGGTCATCAGGATAGACTTCGCCACGTCGGTTGGCTTCCCTGCTACATCTCCGATGTTGTCATTGGCAATAGCGAGGACGGTGATGGTTTTGCGGTTATTGATTTGGTTAGCGAGATGCGTAGTAGTAAGAAGCTGGTTGAAGGTGCTGAATTTAGGGTCTCTCTCGAGGATCTTGGTGATGTTGTGGGCAGTGACGGGGGTGGGTGCGAGCAGGAATGTTATGATGATGCATGAGAGGGAGAGGAGGATCAGGTGGCCGGAGGAAGAGAACTCAGAAGGAGTCATTTCTTTTTGCTGGTAGGAAAGATTTGCTTTTTACCAGCAAAAGAAGACGACTCCAAAAAATTTAAACCAAAAAAAGAAAAAAAGACAAAAGAAAAACAACGAGAAATATATGAACTCTAGCTCAGATGGAAATTATTACATTTTTTTATTTTTTTTGCAATAGGAAGGGATTATATATGTAGAGAGAGGGAGAGAGAGAGAGAGAGAGAGATGGATTAGAGAAAAGTATTGGATGGGAATGAATCTCTCGCTTCCACAAAAATGTTGCTAAACTTGTGGTGCATGGCTGAATTTTTGAGGAAATTATTTATATATTATTAATTTAATGGAGACTTTATGTAGAGATGCACCTGTAATACTGTTCTGGTAATGTTATTTTATTTTTTAATTACCACTAGATTTTATTTCTCTTTTCCCCTCTCGAATTTGGATTTTATTTTATTTAAGATTCACGTTGGTTTAGTATTTTATTTCAACTTCCCTTAAAATTAAATTTAAAATTTCATTTTATGACTTGTTCCCATAAATTTTAGATTTTATTTTTTGTCCCTTTTAACTTTTATTCTATTTTCCCTTTTTTTCCCATCTTAATTTTATCTTTTACTTTTGAAATTAAAATAAATAAAACAAAAATTCATAAACTTTAAACGTCATGTGAAAATAAAGGAAATGAGTTATTATACAATTAAGTTTTCAAACTTTACCCCTTTGAAAGCTTTGATCTTTAACGTTATTTTTTACCTTCATCATCCCTATACAATTTGCGGTTGGATATTTTAATCCTTTTGATTGGATTCTTGAAAAGAAATGGGCAGAATTTATGATCAACGGTTATCTGACCAACTTCAATTCCGGAAAGTTTCAACACGTTATTGGATACATAATATGAGAGAGTGCAGTGCCAATGCGACTTATGAAGTTCTAGAACTTCGGGATAGTGCTGCCGGAGTTCACAGAGAAGGAGGAGCAGCACGACGAAGTCTCGGTCCTAGAGCTTTATGGAATTCAAGGAGTACTGCATCGTTGACATCGTCGGAGTAGTTCTCCGACTGTACTACTCTGCATGAAGCTGGTTAGGATTGTTAGATTCGACAAGAGGTGGCGGGCAATGAGATGGGATTTTTCTTGGACAGAAAGGGATCGAAGGTGTGGAGGGTGAGGAAGAAAAGTGCGGGAACTGAGAGGATTGAGTGGAGGTAGCGGCGGAGAAGGTGGGGGAGGGAAGAAACAGAGTGAATTAGATTTGAAAGTTGGGAGGAGGTTAAGGAGGAGAGTGCTTCCATGATTGAGTGGTGTTTCAATATTACCCCTCATAAGTTGGTCAGATGGCCGATGACCACAAATTCCAATCATTTTTTTCAAAAATTTGGCTAAAAGGACCAAAATATCCAACCCTAAATTGTTTAAGGATGGTAAAGGCCAAAAAAGAAAAAATTTTAAGGATCAAAGTTTCCAAAGGAGTAAAGTTTGAGGATTAAATTATACAATAACTCTAAAGGAAATAATCGAGATTCATGCCAATTCCTTGTATGTGAATTGTGGAGTTTTTCTAATTTTCATTAAATTGAGATTTGGTATCTTTGTTTTCACAAAGTTATTAAAATGTCTTGTGTGTGAATGATGGTGATGGCATACCGAAGATTTCTCAAGGACCAATATCTTGTTTGAGAGCAAATAGGCTACGACAATTGATAATTCGTTTTGTCCAAAATGGAAAAGATGAATTTGAAGGCTCTAAAGACTGTTAAAGATGATTTCCAAGTTGATAAAACATTATCTTATATTGAAGAAGTTTGCATATCGAATTTGGAGCGAAACAGGACGAAAATGGACATTGATGAACAGTCAACCGACATGCTGACCGGTTCGGTTAGCAACACTAGTCAACATCTGGCTCAGTCACTAGCACCAATCCAATGCCAAGAGGAGAGTTTGGTTCATTTTGTAAATTCCAAAGAAGTACGGATCCTTTCATCGACATGTACAGTGACACCCATAAATAGTCGAAGCACCAGTTAAACAACTAGTTCTAGTGTAAAAGTTCCACCGGTGCCTATCAACAAAACTTTAGGCCCTGGTTTTCTATTCGACTAGTGCCGGTTCATTTGACTGTCGACTCTCTTGTCTTGACCAGCACCGGTTTTCCTATTGTGTTGACTTGGTCGAAATCTTATTTTGAGCAAGTTTTTAATTCCTTTCCATTACATTTTATTACTTTTAAATTAGCCCTTTTGGTTTATTGTTTGATATTTTATTTGGAATAAATTACGTTAAAGTATTTTAGTTAAATACTTTAATTATAGTTTAATTCAAATAGGTTTTGTGATAGTTAAAAAAGGGCTTCATGTATTATTTTCAGACAATCAAGTTTATCCAATACAATTTGAGATTTGAGTATTCTCTATTTTCTTTAGTTTTTTTATTAAACTCTTGATTTATGAAATAATTTAGCTTGAGTTGTTTGTGGCTACACCGAATGTCGGGTCAATATATGTTCAAGCATCGTAACTTAGTAACTGTCTGGGGGAAAGTTTCATACTGTGTCGAGTTTAGCTAATCAAGAGTGAGGTTCACATAAGTTGTGGGATGCGAGCTCAAGGTTTTTTACAGGTTTACTATCCTTTGTGTTCTTTTTTTTCTTTATGATATTTGTGTTCTTTGTTATTGTTTTTTTGATTCTTTTTATTCTTGAGATAAAAAAAAAATTATATCTTTTCTTTGTTTCTTGTTCTTATTCGTATCTTTCTTTGATTCTTGTTCCTAAAGTTAAAAAAGATTCAATCTTTTTCATTGGTCTTAGCCACTTGACCAAAAATTTTCTATCTTTCTATTGTTATTGTGATTTCTTCAACCCAAGAAGCATATCCTAGACAAAAGCTTCCACCTTTATTGTTATTTGTGACAAAAAAAAAAAATTAGGAGAGAAAAAAAAAATCGAAATTAAAAATTCAACGAAATTGAACATTGTCAACGTTGATTTCTTGTCGTAAATTTGTGCTTATTAATTGCCTATTCAAATTGGGTTCGATAAAAAATCAATTCTACCACAAAAAGATAGCATCTTTTGAATCTTTGGTCATCTAATGTTGTATTCTTGCATATTGACTTGATCTTTGAACTCTTTGGTTCTTGTCTATCTATCTTGTGTGAATTAGTTGATTCCATTGATTGATTGATATTAATGATCTTTGTTGATAGTTTGATTGGTCAATTGAAGTTCCCTTAAGAAATCGTAAGAAGAAAGAGCCGAGAGGAACAAGGCTAAAGAGGTGAATTCAATAGAGTGAGAAAAAACCCTAATTGTGTGATACACAAGGGTACATCCTTGAGAGATACACATTAGGGAGTGCTATGAGGAAATTGTTTTTTATCTAACATTATTTTCTGTAGGAATTTCTTATCATGTCTAAACAGGAAGCTAAACTCAAAGGAAACACAATCAAAGTGGATACAATGGAGTTGTTGGTAGACATAGTGCATCGGTTAGCAACCATTGATACCTTAATCCAAACAGTGAATAAGCGGATTGGGCAATTGGAGAAGTCACAAGGGCCAATAACAGGGCAAATCAAGGTGGGCAACCATATAAATAAATAAATAAATAAATAAATGTATATTTATATATACAGGAAGGCTGGAGAGTGCATACTGCACTTCCCACTGAAACACAAAAGCTAGAAATAATGGAGGATCACTTAAAATTCCGTTTGCCAAAACGACATCGTTTTGGTGCCTACACTTAGATTTGAATTCCCAGCGTTTAGAATCATTCCATGCAATAGAACGCTATTTTTTCCCCCAAATTCTGCCAACACCCAGCCCTTGCTTTGATATCTAGCTTTGATTTTGGAGAAACCGACTGGCCACAGAACGAGGGGAAAGAGGAAGGTGAGGCATCGGCGGGAAAGAATCCAAGTGACTTCGAGACGGGGAAAAAGAAGTGTGGCATCTGGACGGGAAATAAGAAGGAACGATAGGCCGTTCTAATATCCTTCGACAACAACTGAAATCCTCCGGCATGTTTTGAAGTCCCCTGGGTTTTCTGATATCCTAGTAGACACTCCATCTTCCATGGGTTTTCTTCCTAGAAAATGTACTATATGGGGTTTTAGCATAGCTTTAGTTTTCTGAAAGCAGGTTGTTTTTCCGGAGTTTTGTTGGTTGTTTAGCAGAATACAGGTGTTGTTCTTCCATCGTTTTGCTGGTTGTTTTTCCGGAGTTTTTTTTTGATGAATTAAAGTTGCCACCTTTCGGCTTATTTGAATTCTTGACAACTTCGAAAATTGTTCTTCGCTTGATTTAAATTTCGTCTTCTGACTACTTGCGTTGAAGTTTGATTAGAGGGAATTTTGAATCAGGGTTTTTTTTTTTGTTTCTTGTTTTGCACGTTTCTGAACAAGAATGAACCTTCAGGTTTTCGTTGAATCTCCGAATCTTGAGTTTTCCGCACAGGTTCTGCCTTCCGACTGTGTCAAATGGGTTCTAAGACTTCTCAAGCTGGTCATAATTCAGATATTCTTTTAGGAATTAGTGAGACTTCTTGAGTTGCCAAATCCAGATGAGGATTGTGTGATCCTCACCCGATATATATTGTTTTCTTCTCTTTTCATTGTTTGAGATCTTCGGTCAAGTTTATTCTGGAAAAAATCTGCAGTGTTCCAGAAACAATTCGCAGTACAAACAACAAATTTTTCAGAATCAGGATGTGTCCATTTTGCGGATAACAAATAAACGTGGGAAAGATAGAGCACTGTTTGAAATTGAGTTTATATTCTTCTGTATATATTCATAAAAGTTTAAAACTAAAATTAATAAGCTGTGAAAGGGACCAATTTCTATATTGTACAGAAGAAAGATCCTTGTATCTTAATGATTCAAATGAAGTAGCAAAATGAATAATTAAAACCACTAAACGTTAACATTCATATATCCCATAATTATAACTCTATTACAACACCTTAAAAGGAGAGGGGAAAAAAATGGAAGAAAAGAGATCAAGCGTCTGCCTCTGAAACATGTCGGGCATCGGCAGCTTTCTCCATAGCTGCATCTTCCGCACCGTTGTTTAGCTTAGCACGCTTTGCTTCGTAGTTCTTGATGTTATATTAGTATGTCCTAGAGCATGTAATTATCTCATTAATAAATAATATGTTTTATTTATTTATTGTCTTCCTACGTCCTTAATTATTTA
>JAOXNR010052537.1:0-16301 GCA_028571225.1 Parsonsia alboflavescens | reverse complement strand
AGTTGGTACCTTATCCCCTTCATCATTCTCAATAACAATTATTCCAGATTTCTTAGGAACCACATGTACAGGACTTATCCATTGAGAATCAAATATAGGATAGATGATACCTGCATCAAGAAGCTGTATTATTTCTTCCTAAACAACCTCTAACATTGGTGGATTCAACCTTCTCTGCGCGTCCCTGCTAGGTTTAGCCTCATCTTCTAACAAAATACGATGCATACATGTAGATGGACTAATTCCATTAATATCACCCAATTATTCCTAAGAACATTGACTAATTTTCCTTCTTGATCAGTAGTCAAATTACTAGCAATTATGACTGGCAATGAGTTCCCTTTACCTCGATAAGCATATTTAAGATGAGAAGGCAAGGGCTGTAATTCAAGTAACGAGGGACATTCAATAGAAGGTTTCGACTTATCTTCAGATATAGGCAATTCAAGCTTAAGAGTCGAAATAGCACATGCAAACAAGTTATTTACAGTGTTAATTATGTCTTGGTCCACATTTAATGCATCCATGTTTTTATCAATGCTATAAGTAAGAATGGCCTGCATTAATTCATAATCAGATAGCTCATGCATCTTATTAACAAAAGGATCTACAATATCTAACATAGATACAGAGCAGTAATCAGGATGGTATTTCATAGCATCAAAGATATTGAAAGAGATTTTCTCACCATCAAATTCCATAAATAAAGTTCCATCATGCACATCTATCTTAGTTTTTGCAGTTTTCAAGAATGGTCATCCTAAAGGAATCGGAGAATGAGTAGAAGAGAGATTATTACCTTCATCCGTTTTTAGGACATAAAAATCTGCAGGACAAACTAAGTTATTTACTTTGACCAAAACATCTTCAATAACTCCTTCAAGATATGCACAAGATCTATCGGCAAGTTGAATGACTATTCTAGTATCCTTTAAAGGTCCAAGATTAAGAGAAGAATATATAGACAATGGCATGACATTTATTGAAGCTCCTAGATCTAGCATACATCCTGTTATGCAAACATTACCAATTGTGCATGGAATAGTAAACATACCTGGATCTTTTGTGTTTTTGGGGACGTTTCTTCTTAAGAACTACTGAAACGTTCTCCCCCACACTTACCTTTTCGTCCCCTCTTAGTCTTTTCTTGTTGGTGCACAATTCCTTCAAGAACTTCGCATACCTTGGAATTTGCTTAATTGCATCTAAGAGCGGGATGTTGACTTCCACCTTGTGGAATGTCTCAAGGATGTCCTTTTCCATCTCCTCTTTCTTGTTTCCTGCAAGACGTGAAGGAAAAGGAGGGCGTAAATTAAAGGGTGGAGTTTCTCCTGTTTTCTCTTCTTCCTTTGGAGAAGAATCCTAAGATGGTTTCTCTGTAACGATCAGCTCTTCTTCTTCAATTGCACTTTGCTTCAATGGCGGGTCTTGCAATTCCTTACCTCTCCTTAAAGTCACTGCACTTGCATTCTCTAGAGGATTGATGGGTTGTGAAGATAGGCTCTTAGATCCTTAGGATTTGAGCTGGTTTAATTCAGAGGCAAGTTGTCCCATTTGTCTTTCAAGGCTTTGAGTGCTAGTTTGAGTGCTTTTCGAGAAGGCCATGGTATTTTCAGTAAGGGTTTTCATCATCTCTTCTAGAGTAGAATTGGATGGGGCAGATTGTGCAGGATTTGGATCATTTTGAAAAGTTTGGGGGTTGGCTTAGTAAAAACCGGGAGGATTTCTTTGAGGTTGATTTTGGTTTTGAGCTGAAGTTCCTCCTTGATTCCACCGGAAGTTTGGATGATCTCTCCAGCCTTCATTGTAGGTATTTCAATAGGGATTGTACCTCCTTTGAAGGCCAGAGAAATTTCCTGCAGCATTAACACTAGCTTCTACATTAAAAGGACAAAGATCAGTAACATGTTCATAATTACAACAAATATTGCAAGATTTGACTTGTGCATGAGTGCCAGTGTTCATAATTAAGAACTTTTCAAATAAATCAATGATCTTATCCAGTTTTCCATCCGTAGAATTGACTTCACTATCCTTCCTTAGAATATTGTCCCTTATTCCCATTGTCCGAATAGAAGATGTAAGTTTGTGGAACAACTACCGAGCATCTATTGGACGTTGTTTTAAGAGTGATCCTTGGCTAGCTGCGTCTATCATCGCCCTATCCACATCATTGAGTCCTTCATAAAAATGCTGGATTAAATCGGCTTTTGATATCTAATTGTCAGGCAATATAGTTAACAACTTTTTAAACCTGAACCAATACTCATGAAACTTTTCATCAGGACCTTGTTTAAAACCTTCAACATCTTTCTTAATAGATAAAACTCTAGAAGATGGAAATTATTTTTCAAGCAAAGTTTGCTTCATGGTTTCCCAATCAAAAATAGATCTAGGGGGTAGTTCATATAATCAATCTCTAGCAAGATCTTGCAGACTAAATGGAAAAGCATGTAACTTTATTACCTCTTCTTTGGTTCCACCTTGTTTCAATGTAGCACAAATAACATGAAAAATCTTTGAGATGTCTGTGAGGATCATCTCCAGGCATCCCATGAAAAATAGGTAATAATTGAAGAAAACCAGTGTGCAATTTAAAATTCTCATCAAAATCAGGAAAATCAATAGCCAAAGGATGATCAGTAAATGTAGGTATAGTTAATTCCTTAATAGTGCGCATATCAATGTCACCTTCAGCTACACCATTACCTCTATTCGCTACATGGTTACCTGTGGGAATAATATTATCTGGGGGAACTATTATTCCTCGTCCATTCCCTCCAGCTGCATTGTCGTTTCCTGCCATTGAAGACGATGAACTTGAATCACTTGAGATTTCTGCAATTGGATCTTCGAAGATTGTGATCTCAGCTTGGTAGTCATTTCCGCTTCGTAAACACATCAACTGGGCAAATTTTCTGAAAATCGGATGAACAGTAAATCGAAAAGGTAGATGTGAATAGTAATCTGTGGAAAAGAAAAAATAGATTAATTGGAAAAATTTAAACATTAATAATAATTCCCCGGCAACGGCGCCAAAATTTGGCCATGCATCGCAACACGAACAAATTAAACCTATCTACAAAAACTAATGCAGTTAGGGCAAGTAGGGTCGAACTTGCAATGAATTGAATCTTAGTTTAAAGAAAACCAATTAATAAGTAACAGAAGGGGGAGTTTTTGAAACAGTTTGTAAAAATAAAGTTAAACAAAGAATTAAAAAGCTAATTAAAAAAGGAGAGAATAAAGATGAGAAAGCTATTAACAAGAAACAATCCATAGGTCAATTGTTAAGGGGTTAATCATTTATCAAATAACACAATTAAGTAGTTGATTTTAGAATTTGTCTTAGCGTTCAAATTCCTATCCTTTAAATAGATCTACTTCTCGTAACGAGAAATAAAATCTCTAATCTAATCAATTAAATTTATGTCGAAGAAAACTATAAATTTAAACAACTAAATTGCATAAGAATGAAGGCATCACCAATGTCAAATCACATAAATAAAGCAGCTTTAATTCATGCAATTTGATTCATACAATTCTCTATTGTCAAATAAAGTTGTTAGCCAAACCTAATTCAAACAATAGTTTCTACCTGTTGGATTTATCAATCTTAGCGATAATATTTAAACCCTAGCAGTATAATCATGCAAACTAATCTAGGTGATCAAGCTATATTAATAAATATAATTAATAAGATGAAAACAAGAATTGCACAAGTACTTAATAATAAAGATCAAATCTTTAATAGGAAACAAAACAAATCTCATAACACCACAACAAAGTAACCTACTTCATGTTCTTGTTAACAAAAGACAACTACTCACAGGACATGATTAATAAAATCGAAAAATACATAAGAAAAGAGGAAAAGAAAATCTGCCCTTTGTCTTTGAAATTCCTCGGAAGATCAATCTTGAATTGTTGTATTGTCTTCTAAGACTAAGACAAAGGGCCTATTTATAGGAGTAAAGGACTCCTTACAAATAAGTAGTTACCTAAAAGGATTCTAATAATAAAATAAAAACTTATTACAAAACGAAGTAGTTTAGGAATAAATAATCAAATCCTAAGAAAACGGAAAGTCTTTGATACGGCTCACGGTCAACATACTTGGTCAATTCGTAGTCCCCAACTCTAATCCGATGAACAGTAAAAATGGTGAATAGTCCCGGAACAGTGCCAATGAATAGTGCATCGGAACAACAATTTCGTAATATCTTGAACGTTTATCAACCAAATATTCCTATAAACAAAAATCAAACATAGGGAAGTAAAATATATCTAAAATTCCCAAGGGATTCCAAATACCTGATGCATGCACTCCCCATAACTTATACTCAATAAAGTTGCAAAGATCTTTATATGGGTTAAAGCAATCCGATCGCATGCGGAATCAATGCTTACGAGAGTATCTACTCAAAGAAGAGTACAAAAATGACTCTATCCGCCCATGCTTGTTTATCGAAAGATCAAAAACTGGATTTGTTATTGTTGCAGTTTATGTTGACGATATGATTGTAATTGGAACTCCATAAGAGTTAGATAAAATTGCTACATATTTAAAAAAGGAGTTTGAGGTTAAATATTTGGGTAAAACCAAACTTTGTCTTGGTCTTAAGCTTGAGCATAAAGCAAATGCTGTCATTATGCATCAGTCAGAACACATTAAAAGGTTGCTTAAATGTTTTAACATGGATAAGGCTCATCTACTAAGCACCCCTGTGATTGTCAGGTCTCTATATCCCCAAGAGGACCCATTTCGTCCTAAAGAACTTGAAGAAGAGATATTTGGCCCTGAAGTACCGTATCTAAATGCTATTGGGGCTTTAATGTATTTGGCACAATGCACAAGACCAGATATCGCTTTTGCGATAAATTTATTGGCATGTTTTAGTTCTAAGCCAACTCGGAGACACTGGAATGGAATTAAACATATTTTTCATTATCTCCAAGGAACAATGGATTTGGGATTATATTATTCCAAGGATTATACTCCTTCTGGTCTCATTAGATATGCTGATGCTGGATATTAGTCTAATCCGCATAAGGCTCGCTCTCAACCTGGTTATTTGTTTTGTTATAACAATATTGCCATTTCTTGGTGCTCTACTGAGCAATCATTGGTAGCAATATCTTCCAACCACTCTGAAATTATTGCTTTATATGAAGGTGGAAAAGAGTGTGTTCGGTTAAGATCCGTTATAAGGCATATTCTTCATTCTTGTTATTTAACACCGATTACGAATTCTCCCACTATAATTTATGAAGACAACACTGCTTGTGTTGCACAAATAAGGGGAGGATATCTCAATGGTGATAGGACCAAGCACAAGTCACCAAAGTTTTTCTACACTATGAACTCCAGGAAGATCAACAAATTGATGTTAAGCAGATTCAATCTGCACAAAAATCTAGTAGACCTTTTTACCAAAACATTTCCAACGTCAACTTTTGAGAGATTAGTATACGGCATTGGTATGAGACGAGTTCACAGGATGCGAGATTGACTAGTCCCAACGGTGACTATATGGTTCAAATGAGGGGGGCTTATTATAATATATGATCTGTACTCTTTTTCCGTTTTGACTGGTATTTATTCCACTGAGTTTTTTCGGCTTAAGGTTTTTAATGAGGCGGGTTTTAAACAAAAGGTGAACGTCCAAGGGGGGAGTGTTATGAAATTAAGATGTTGCTATTCACCTTCCCTTCATGATTCTCTTTCCCTCATGATTATCTTAAAATATGGATAACTATCTTATCCTATTCTATCCTTTCATATTCTGATCTTGTCTCATCCTCTTCACTTATAAATAAGAGGATTTGTAACCTCATTTCATTAACAAGATAGATGAGCGGAACTATTCTCTTATTTTCTCTCTATTCTGTACTCTCTACTCTATCTCGTTTTACAATAATTTTAATATTTTAATTTTTTTAAAAAAAACCAATTGTATCGATCTTAAATTTAGATCGTTGACAAATCTCGTAGGGATATATATGGTATTTTACTGTTTAATTCTTTTATTTATTTTGTTTTAGAGCCGCATTCCCTTTGTTAATCGCGAACTACTCAGACAAATATACCTTCATCCACTTTCCAGGAGGATCGGTCGGAGGCAGAAAATTTCTCTCCACACACCTCCCTTCCCCTCAAACTTTTGAACTCACCTTAGTCGTTGAAGCCCTCCTCAATACACCAAATCACGTCCTCCATTACGCCCAAATGGCAAACATTTGCTGACTTGAATTCCTGCGTTTCTTGAACCAAAAGATAATGCTTCCTCCATTCCATACAATTGAGCCAACTCCAGTTTATGGTTTTGTTTTGCCTTCCTCTTTCATAATCTATTGCTTTAGCAGCTGCTAATTTTCCCAATAAATCAAGGATATTTAAAAGTTCTATTGAATCATTAATGGCTGTCATGTTGACCTAACCAAAATGCCAATGCCTAGAATTAATCATTGCAACTGCAACAGAAAAGAAAAGCCGAAAAATTATGAATGCTCTACATAACTCCTGCCTAGAAAAGAGACCCGACAATTTAGGCAGCGAAATTGCCTCCATTAATTACCCGAAAAAATTATTATACCACACAGAAGGATGGAATCTTTTTGATGCTAAGCACCAGCTTCATTTCGCCGGCGGTGAGACTACCATGGTAATGGACAAGCGGTTGTACAGGGGAGAGTTGGGGTTTCAAAAATAAAATAAAATAATACAGTAAAATACCATGTATGTCCTTAATGGAGTTGGTTAAAATAGGAGTAAATGTTGACCTTACCTGAAAGTTAATTGTTAATAAAAAGGACAAAAATGACACTTGATGTAAATCATTAGGGGATTAAAAAATTAAAAATAATGAAAGAAAATCATTTTAGTAAGAGACCGAAAAGGCTATTTTGCTTTCTGTCTAATGTAATGGCGAATCCGATTTCTACAAATAATGGGGCTTTGAATAGGTGGATCAATGATTCAAAGGAACAAACTTTTACAAGAGAAAATTTCCCTTCCGGCAAAGTTTGTTGTTTTCTTTTTGGTTTAGATTAAGAATGACAATTGGGCAAGTCTGGCCAGGTATCAAAAAAATCTAGATCTGTCCTAGTTTTTACGGATTTTGGATCCCTCCTGCCCTTGCCCTACTACAAGTCTAACAATTTAGATCCACAATCTTACTTGTGAAGTTCCTGTTGGCCCGTGGTACCCTTTCATCTCATTGAGGTCTTAAGCTTTTATTTAATCTTATTGAATCTTTTGACTTGTCAGAGTCATCGGTTAAACCTTTAAAAATTTATTTTTAATCCATCAAACCTTTAATATATCTTAAATAATTTATATAAATTCTTCACATAATAAACGTATTTCATCTTCTATCTTTTTTGTACTTATCGTTTTCTCCAGCCATGAAATAGTTTAAAACAATGTTTTCAACCAGATTTAATATCAAATTGAAAAATTTATTAATTCACTTTTTAATGATACAACTATAATTAAATTGAAATTGATTAGCAATTAAATTAGAAAAAATTTGATTAAAATATTATATTTATTGTAGATAATAAATATTTATTAATAATAGAAACATAATAATATTTACTATCGGTAAAATTTAGTGATTAATACTTATTTATAATTTTCTAAATCTATCTTACGTAAAAAATTTATTTTTGAAATAATTAAATAAGTTGATTTACAATTTGACTGAAGTATGCCCTAATGTTAAAATATAGTTTATAATTTCTGATAAAATTTTGTTTAGTTTCTCTCAATTTTGTGATTAAAGGGTTTGATGTGAATGATTTGAGATATATCAAGGGTGGGTTAAAATAAAAATTTAAGGGCTTATTAGAGTGATTATGATAAGTTGAAGGCTTTAATAGTGTAAAATAAAAGTCTAAGTACTTTAATAGGGTTATTATTATAAGATGAGGGTTTAATAATACATTAAACTATAAAATTTTTACCCTTAATTTATTATTGATTTCTAAAATTGCTTTACAAATTATTTATTAAAAAAAAGAGAAATAAATGGAAAAATATGGACCGAATCTTACTGACATGAGTCGTTAGTTTCCATTCTTTCAGAGCTGAAGCAATCTATATGTCATGTCTAATTAATTTATTTTCATGTCTTTCCAATTTTCATTTCCTTTCACTTTTGTTTTCCCCTTATTTATTGTATTTGGACACTTGACAGCTCTAAAATAGAGTGGCTTTTCTTTTAATAATATATAGATATTCATAATAATATTATTAAATAATATCAAATATATATTTTTTCGTTAATCAAAACTTCGTGTAAGGCACAGGGTGATCTACCTCTATATATAAATAAAAAGGAAGACTCTGAACTGTGAAATTTTTTAATTTTTTTTTTATGATCTTTGAATACTCTCAGTCTCTCTTTAACTGTCTTTTCCTTCATTGACTCATATTCATTGAATTTGTTTTGTAGTAAACATGTGAAATTTGGAGCAATTTTCTTAATGGAGAAGAGATTTTTTATGACAATTTTATAATTAATATTAGTGCATGTTGTGAAGATGAATGTTTAAAGAAAAAAAAATGTGTTTAAAGAATGCAAAGAGTCAATAAAATTATTTTTAGGGGAAAATAAAAGTCAAATAGTCTATCTTATAAAAATAAATTCCTCCTTGGACAAATTATAAAGCGATTTAAACTTTATCTTTACATTCATTGAATAATTTAAATTTGATATTGAGATTTAACATACATTTCTCAGATTCATTGAATGTAAAGACAACTCTTAATGAAATCTTACGCAAGACAAGGAATTAGATACGTAAGAATCGCATCATAGGAATACGATTATTTATCAATAATTGTATTAAACATTGGATTTTGATCTTCTTTATTCTAATTAGGGGTTTAAATTTTGTCTGGTTGAGATTTAGATGGATTTTGGAATTGATTGGGTTGAGATTTAGATATGAGAATGGACGAGATGAGCATTAGGTTACTCCTCCTTTTGTTATAAATACTTATTTTATACAAAATTTAAAAACTACATGATTTATTTTGATCCTTATCTAATTATTTTAAAATCATTTTGATCCTTATCTAATTATTTTGATTAAATTTTTATTTTTCAATTGTTTCAAATAGTCATATTTTTTAAAATGATTTCAAAAGGACTTGTATATGAAGTATCTAGTTTGAAAGAATATGTTTTAGTTTGAGGTCCGAGTTACATATGAGTTTGTTGAGGGAATATTTAATTTTGGGTAGTATAAAATTTTTTGATTTTGATGAAAATAGTTTGTGTGTACAGATTTATTTTCGATTTAATTGTGAAGGAACAATTGAGATTTGTCGTTTTTGGACTTCAAGGATGCTTGAGCGGATGATTGATTTTATTTTATGTGAGTTGTTAGCGAGTTTCAACGAAGGCTTTAGTCTAATAGGTTAATGTGAGAGTTATGATTATAATGATTTCAGGCATTTTGATGTTTGCATTTTTGTAAGTTTTGATATTTTAATAAAACTATACATTCATTTATTTTCTTCAATGCTATGATTATTTTTAAAATATAACAAAATATTTTAAAAGGTAATCAAAAGAATTTTTAACAATATATGATATAACATTATATAATCCGAACGAGAGGTCAATTCGCCCCTAAAGGGTGAGATTAGGGTTGATTAAAAAATTGAGGGTTGGGATTAGGATTTTCGAAATCAGTACCTAGCAGGTTAAGGAAGGATTATGGATTGAATAGTTTTCAACCCTAACCCTGTCCCTGTACCGTAATCAATGAATCCAACCCATATAACTTTTTTATTTTTTTAATATTTTAAATTTTGTATATAACATGTCACAATATGTAATATAATGTTAATTTATATTAATATATGTTTTTCTATTCATTCTTTCTCTAATTTCATAATCTCTATCTTCTCCTTAATTTTTAAACCAGTTTTATTTCTCCGATCCTCCAAATACTGATGGTGAATCAAAACTACTTTCTTCTTCCTTTTTTTTTTCCCCTGAATACTTAGAGAGGGATTTTCTAAATATTAAATTTGCTTCAATTAAGAATAATTTATTAAAAATAAGCAAAAAATTGATAAAATTTTTTTTTTGAAAAAAAAAATTCCTTTTTTGATTGTGGAGGGTCAACTCGTTAACTTGTCAACCTGCCGGGTTAGGGTTGGGTGCGGGTTCTTAGAAGGTTGGAGTTGGAATTAGGGGTAAAATTTATTTTCAAATGTTAGATTATGGATTTAGCCAATGTCACCTAAATCCAACTAATGGACATCCCTAATTCTATGATTTTGTCAAAAATTGACTTATAGTTGGATTTTCTTTTTGATGGGTAAAACGGGTACGAGCCGAATAAGTCAATCTAAATGGGTCAAAGGCTCCATGCCTTCAATACCTGAAAGTCAGACTCACTAAGTCAACGAGGAAAGGTGGGCAGCGACCTGCTACCACCAACTTCTCAGGTCATCGACCTGGAGGTTATCAACCTCTTGAATGAGCTTGAGAGAGGTACAACTAGAGCTCGACCCACGACCTGCTAACTCCCAACTCTTCTCATAAATCTTACATGCCATGATCAACGGTGGGTGACTCCTAATCCCTCCCACGAGCCAAGGACTACTCGGCATGACCTTACCAGAAGAGATGTTCGAGACACTCAACATCCACGGGGAGGTCGCGAAGTTGGTCTGAAGGTTGATTAGTAAGCCAGTAGCTCTCAACAAAGACATGAATGGCAAGATCTCTCGTCTTAGGGAAATTCCATGATTCTGAGAGCAATTGACGGGATTCAACAAAATCTCACAGCTATTCTAATGACCTACAGTTACATAATATAGAGCAGAAATCTAGGAAGTAACGAACTTTCTCTTTTTACTACTTAACCAAAAACACACAATGAGTCTAAAGACTAAGAAACTCTGAGGTAAGCAACTCTTACGCTTGACAGAGAACTGTCTTTACCTTTCATATCTCTCAGATATACTAACTTAAACATCGGAGTTCTTCCCCGGGCAATAGCCCATTCCGATAACCATTTCTCTTCATTTCTCAGGCTGCTGACCTTAGAGCTTCATCAGGATTTGTGGGGTGATCCGGAGCTCATTTCTAACCCCATCACTTTTAAATGTTATTAAAGATTAAATGTGATTCATTTGATTAAAGTTTTATATTTTATAAATTGTTTTCTATATTTATTTTTATATATAAGATTTTGAATATATTGTATATTATGTTTTTGCATTTGAATTTTTGTAATTCTTTTATTAATGGATTTTGAATTGTTTTGATAAGTTAAGACATATTTGCCTGTAAAAAAAAATTAGATAAAAAAGGGGAGATGCTTATATAATTTTTTCTTTCTTTCTTGGATAGTGTAGCGGATGATTAGAGAACTTAAAAGAAGAGTATCACATTCTAAAATTCTGATGATAAATTTTGGCGTCGTTGTAGGGGAATTATTATTAAAGTTTAGATTTTTCCAATTAATCTTTTTTTTCTTTTCCACAGATTACTGTTCACATCTATTGTTCCGATTTACTGTTCATCCGATTTTCAGAAAATTTGCCCAGTTGATGTGTTTATGAAGCGAAAAGGACTACCAAGGTGAGATCACGGTCTTCGAAAATCCAATTATAGAAATCTCAAGTGATTCAAGTTCATTGTCTTCAATGGCAGGAAACGACAATGCAACTGGAGAGAATGGATGAGGAATAATAGTTCCCCCAGAGAATATTATTCCCGTAGGTAACCATGCAGCGAATAGAGGTGATAGTGTAGCTAAAGGTAACATTGATATGGGCACTATTAAGGAATTAACTGCACCTACATTTATTGATCATCATTTGGCTATTTATTTTCTTGATTTTGATGAGAATTTTAAATTGCATACTGATTTTCTGATTTTGATGCATATATAATTTTTTCTTTCTTTCTTTCTTTCTTTCTTCAATAGTATAGCGGTTGATTATAGAACTCAAAAGAAGAGTGATTTAGGTTTGAATTAAGTTTTGAGGATGACATTTGTCGTTAGAATTTTAGAATGTGATACTCCACTCCAAGTTGATGGGCTTGATTTTTTTAATCCAAATTAATCAAAGTCATTTTTTGGCCCAATTAATTTACGATTTTTGTGAACTTATAGGTATTTGAGTCTTTTATTGGTATATATAGATAATTATAGTCCTTAGGGTTGGAGAATCAGTTTCATTTTATTTGGGGAATTGTAAAAACAACTCTCTATAGAATCTTACAAAAAACAAGGCCTTAGATACGTTAGCATCGCAACATAGGGGTAACATTATTTATCAATTGTAGTAAACATTGGGTTTTGATCTTCTTTTTTATAATTAGAGCTTCAATTTTTGTCTAGTTGAGATTTAGACAGATTTTGGAATTGACTGGATTGAGATTCAAATATGAGAATTGATAAGATGGATATTAGGTTACTTATAAATACATATTTTGTATAAAATTTAAAAAATTTGATTTTGATCACTAATTTTTTTTTTATTATATTGTTATTTTGTAATGGCATCAAATATTTACACTTTTAAAAATGATTTTAAAAGGATTTGTATATTAAATATCTAATTTGAAAGAATATTGTTTAACACTCGAGTTACAATTTAGGATGTTGGGGAACATGTTCCATTTATTTTTGTTTGGACCCATAGCACATAGTTGAAAATCTCACAATTTTTTGTTGTATGGCCATCCTAGGGGTATAAATAGTTGGGTCGAATTTAGTTATCTGACCAATAAATCAACTTGTTTGCTTGTGCCGTAATCTAGGACATTTTAATTTGTGAATGTTTTTTTTTATTATTATTCATATAATTTTTCATTATTTTGATTTATGATATTCTGAAAATGCTTTGGTCTGATTATTTTTAAATATATTTTAAATTAGAGTGTAACTAATATTTACTAGACTTTTAGCTTATGTTCAAGGGTGAAACAAGCTAGGCCAGGACAGACTTTTATCTTGGGAAAAGCTTGTTAGACAGTCACTTGGGTTGAGCCTAGCCCGTGACTTGTTATAAGCTTATTATCTTTGTTAAGTCTGACCTGGCTTGAATCCTATTTATAAAGTGTGCATTTAGAAAAAAAAATTCAATTTATAAATCCAATAGATAATAACATAAAATATGAGAGTATTTGATCATAATAATAATTAATAAAGAAAAAAATTAGACAACTAATAAATTACAGTAACTCAATATTATTTATTTAAAATATTAGATAAAATAAAATAAAATTTAATTTATTATATCATATACAATAATAAGCACAAAAATTTAAATTATGATTCTATCAAATATATTTGCAGTGACTAACTACTAGTCATAAACAATTAAAAATTAAACCTAATTTCTTCTACGAATTAGAACATTTTCAAAATAAGAAAATCAAAGATTATTAATCCTAATACAACTTAAAAATAAAAAGAAATATATTATTTCAACAATTCAAAATTTTAGTTTTGTTTCTCATTTAAACCATTCAATCACTCAATTATATAAAATATATATGTTAAGTAATTATGATAAATAGGATAATATTATCACAATTCATATGTTATATGTTCAAATCTTAAATTATATATCAATTTTTTTAAAAAAAATTTTGAAAAAAAAAAAAAAGAAAACAGGCACAAGTCAAATGCAAGGCCTAGACTTGGCCTTTGTCACTAAATAGGCCTACAGAAAGGTCTTAGCCCGGTGCTATGCCTGAACAAGTCAGGTCAAATGTAGGCTAGGCCAGAAGTCCGTGACAAGTCACCTGACCTATTTCCACCCATACTCATTTTTTGGTATTTTTTTTTAATTTTTTAAAATTTTCTAGTGTAGATTTCAAAAATATTTCGGGGATAATGTTTTGAAGAATTGGTGTTATTGAGGATGCTTCAATATCTTTTTGGTATAGGATTTGAAGTTTATTATTGACTTATTGTAATTTTTGTTTATTATCTTGAGGAAAATATTTTATTTATGAATGTGGATAATTTTGGATTTAATTGTTTGGTTTAACTCATTTAGTTATTTTTTATTTTAATTTTTAAAATTAGAGGTTTAAGCTCGTGAGGATGACTTATGAATTCTGCCGTATTACGTTTACGGCATCGAAATTTGGATCCCAAATGTCTAGGGCGTGACACAAGATATCATCTTCCATGAGCTAAATTAATCCTTTTTAAATTTCAGAAAATCAGAAAATATTAATGAGATTTTTTTATTCAATTTAATTTTTTTAAAATTCTCTTATATTTATATCCATTAAAGATATAGGAAATGATATTTTTGAATTCTTGGAGTTCTACCAAGATTGCTCAAGTCAAAAAGTAAATTTTCATAAGATCTCGATGTATCTATCATCCAACATCTCTCAGCAGCATCGAGCTCTATTGAAAGATATCACCCAATGCACAGAAGCAAGTTTACCAATACTTTACCTCGGCTGCCCAATTTTTCCAAGTAGAACTAAAGTTGCATATTACTCACCCATTGTCGATAAAATCAAGGCACCAATTAATAGATGGCAGAGGAAATATCTATCGTCAAGGGGTAGATTAATTCTCATCAAATATGTGCTTTCAGCCATGACGATGCACCTATTGGCAGTCACAAATCCACCACAGCAGATCATAAAAGAGCTTGAGCATCAATTTGCTCAATTTTTTTGGGGAGATTCAGATTATGGAAGGAACAAACACTGGTGTAGATGGGAGCAGGTAACCCGGTCATATGACAAAGGGGGTCTTGAGGTTAGGGCTCTGCATCGACTGATTCACGCATACAGCACCAAACTCTGGTGGAAATTTCGTACAACTGACTCACTTTCGGTCCGTTACCTACGAATTAAATATGGATACCAACCCGAGGTGACATTGTTTGAAGGCGGTACCCTAATTTGGAGACGTATGAGACAAGCATCACACTGGGCCGAGCAGTTTATCATTCAAGACAGAACTCAAGGCAATGAAATTCCCGTTTGGTGTCTATCCTCAAATGTTGTCTTCAAGATTTCAGACTGTGTCTTATCCCTTGAGGAAGAAGATTCTGAAGACTTCACCACCGAACACTTCTTTCATAGCAAGATTCCTTTATCATGGTCCATCTTTGTGTGGAAGCTCAATAACAAATTCCTAGCAACTGATGATATATGATCTCAACTGGGCATCAAGATGCCATAGTAAAAACTCGTGCGAAACCATCTCTCATCTCTTTGGTAGTTGCTCAATAGCTACAGAGGTATGGATGCATTTCAATACAGTTTTTGACATTGACGGAGGACCACTGGAGCTAGTGGAACACATACACAATTGGAGGCAGATTACAAGACAGGTGGGGCTGTTGGCGACACTTCTTCCGGTGCTCATTTGTCATGAAGTTTGGGTTGCTCGCTGTGCATCAATTTATTCAGAGGAAACCAGCAACAGCAAGAAGATCATTGGCAAGATTCTTTGGTAGCTTTATCATATAAAGAAAGCATTCCATTTGCCTATTCTAGATAGTCTTTTCCATGCACTTCTACTCTAGATTTCATTTCATCCTCAGTTGTAAGGCAATTTTGCCCCCCAATTTTTTAGCTCAATAAACAGGTAGGGGTCTGCCTAACCCCTCGTCTTTAGACGGTTTTATCTAAAAAAAAAAAAATCAAATGATATTTTTAATTTAATCAATATTTAATTAAATACATATTAGTTCATATAATTTTAAAATTTATTTAATTTAAATAAGCAAATCATTTTAATTATTAAATATAGTTAAATCATGATTTATCATTGATATCTATTGCTCTCTCCATCCAAAATTGAATATTTCAAATTGATTTGCATGTATTTTAATAACAAATTTTGACTTAATTTATTAACGCATTGCATCATAAATTTTCTGAATAAAATTTTTACTAAGAATCACAACGGCGAGGATCATGATTGCTCCTCAAGTTGGACTCCCTGCAGACGCATTGATCTCACTAAGGTTTCTTCTTCCCTAGTGTTGTTTGAGTTCCCCGGTTGATTATTTTTTAATTTTTTTTCCGATTTGTAGGTCTCAATATTGGAAGATTGAAATATCTATTTCCATAGGCAATAGTCTTTCCGAAATTTTTTAATTTTTAATTTAATTTTTTTTTATATCTAAAGAGGTAAGTAAAAAGTATTAAAGTGATGGTCACAAAAGGCCTTTTTATTTTTTTAATATCTAAGTTTCTAATCAAAATCAATATATTGAGTTAGAGTTTTTTTTTTTTTTTTTTATAAAGGATTAACATAAGTTTATTTATTATTAT
>JAOXNR010052536.1:0-48274 GCA_028571225.1 Parsonsia alboflavescens | reverse complement strand
TACAAGAGAATTTTTTATTTCTAAGAGAAAAAACAAAAAATTAATTAATTAAGATAAAAAAAACCAAGGTTCTAAATCTCAACAATTTAATATTTTAGGGTAGAAATTTATCAAATAAGTAGTATTATACATATACATATATAAAGATATAGTAGAGTAAAAAAGGGAGAAAAAAAAGCCCCTTCAATTTTTCTTAGCTAAAAATATTGATATATATTAATTCATGAAAACGAAATACAAAATTGGTTTGATTTCAAGGAGAAAAGATAAATATTAGGGGGTTATATTACATCAATTTTCGTCATTGTTGTCAAGCTTTCCTAACTTAATGGTAAGCAACAATATTGGAGACCGAGAGGTCTCGAGTTTGAGACATGTCGAAGGAAGGTGAGATGTCATTGTTGATCCTCGACGTTAGGGATTAAATGGAGGGTTAGAAGAGGGCTGGGTGTGAGAAAAAAAAAATCATTAACGTTAGTGAAAAAATTATTTGTATTAATTGTAATTTTGACTTAAACTTCAAGTGTCAAAAATGTCATTTTCCTTTTTGTCTTTATTTGCCTCTTCAGAATGGACAAAATTACCCTCTAACTTAATGGCTTGGTGCATGAGTATCATTTCAGGCTCTCGTAAATTCTTTGGGTACTAAATTAATCAAAAAAAAAAAAAACAAAAAACAAAACCTTCCTTAGAAATAAATAATGAATCAAACTTTAGTTAGGAAAATGATCATTTTCTCATAAATTGATGAATCTAGTCTTTTCCCACGGATGGTGAAAAGAAGTGGGCCAAAGTACAAGGAATAATAGGCTTTCCAGCCATATAACAAATCACTTAATGATTCTGTTTATTTTGGCTTAACATAAACAAACAAAAAAAAAAAAAAAAGCTTATTTGATTTAAATAAGCACTTAAAGAAGCAAAAAAAAAATCTTGTTTGTTTGAGCTTTTGCAAATAAGTAGAAGTTGAAAAATAAGTCAAATTAATTTTTTCACTTTTCTCTTTCATTTTTCATCCAATCAAGCCTTAATTTTGAAAAACACTTATCGATTACTATATACAAATACAAAATAGCTTAACTTAAGAAAAAAACACTTTTATAAAAAATACTTCTTAAAAAACATTTTTTTTTATAAATCCATCCAAATAGGTTCATTATCAAGATCAGGCCCATGTGTTTGTTTTCTTATGTTCTTGAGATGCCAGAGTTCCCGGGATTATTATTTGTTTAATATTAATATTTTGCTTTTCATTGAAAATTAAAGCTTTACCAATGTTTTAAAAATTGGTCCAAGCATCAAATCGGACTCGTAGAGGAGTTAAGGTTGGATTGGTCGGATCAAGTCCAATCGAGGGATTTTTTTTTTCTTTTTATAATTATTTAATTTAAATTATAAATATAGTATAATAAAATTATATATACAAAAAATTCATATTTTAACCAATGTTATACATGTTTTCTTTACATAAATGTTAGTATAACTGAAAATTTTAGTTTTATTGTCGATTCAATGGAGAAAATTTCCTGTTCAGACCCTAATCTTTTTCATTTGGTCCATTTGGATCATAATTTTTTTTTTTTAGCTGTTAAGATCCCTTTCCTTTTTTACTTGGTACAAATATATCCCAAATATTTATATTGAAATTTTTGAGTCCCTTATAATTTATTATGGACACATGTTGGCCCTTATGTTTTTTGTTCGACTAGAAAGGTTCATTTACCTTGAAAATCTCCATCTCAGGCAAAGTCAACGATAAAGAAAAAGAAAATTGGTCAAAATATAGAAGGTTATTTCCATTCCCTTCAATTTTCATGGGTCATTTTTCACAATAAAAAAAGTCATCTCGGGTCATTTTTACACAATGGCCTTCTTCATCCCCACTTTTACCAAGAAACAATGAAGTTTGTATAGGGGAAAAATGCAGAGGACTCAAAAGAAGAAGAAGTAGAAACATTGTCTATAAAATTAGGCATGGATGCAAAAACTGAACCTGTTAAATAAGAAACATAAGAAAATTATTAGGGGGGGAGGGGAACAATAGACCAAGATTGGGATAGCTTATTACACCCTCATTCCATGGGGACATGTTCATATATATATTGATAGAGAAAGATTTATATGAACAGTGCACCAAGATTGGGATGGCTTATTTTCCTTGGATTCATGTGATTCAAAGCCTAATTCAAATATTGTTTGCATTTTTTCCTTAGTCGATCTTCATTGTTTCTCGATGGAAGAGGGGATGAAGAAAGTCATAGTGCAAAAATGAAACGAGATTGCTTTTTAAATTATGCAAAATGATTGGGGAATAGCAAAAGGATAAAAATACCTTTCTATATTTTGACTAATTTTCTTTTTTCACAGTTAATTTTGCCTAACATGGGGGTTTTCAGGGCAGACGGGTCTTTCTAGTCAAACGAAAAAATATAAGGGACCAATATAGGTCCACAATAAATTATATGGGACTATAAAAGTTCAATGTAAAAATTTGGGATTTACTTAGACCAAGTAAAAAAAAGATAAGGACCTTAAAATACCTTATGAATTCCTAAAATATTTTTCTTTGATGAGTCAAAAAACTTCCAAAGTTTTCTGGTCATTTGGACCAATTGCGGTAAAAAAATAAAAGGTAGAGAATAAAAAAAAACTAAAATAAATTGATATAGACCAAAGTCACCAAAAAAGATTAGTTGAGGATCAAAAAAACTTTAAAAATGGTTTTGGACCAGATTAAAAAAACAAAAAAGATGGGGGAGTAAAGTACCAATCTTCCAAAAAAAATTATTTAGAATACGGATACAGTAAGAAAGATTAGGATTACGAGAAATTTTCTTATTCCAATGCTTTAAATTGAGAGTAAAGTCAAAAGTTTTATAAGCTTATTCTTTGCTCTAAAATTGACAATAGAATTCAAAAATAGATGAAATGGTCAAAAAAAAAAATTTAATAAAATAATTAGGATATAAAGTTTAGATATACTAAAATATCTAAAAATTATAGAAATGTTATTATAATTACGAAAAAAATAAAATCTGTTTGAGAATTTTGGATAAACTACCAAAAAAAAAAATTGTTACAGAATAGTACACTCTATATGGAGTGTATGATTAACTCTCTAAATGTTAACTGTCTTTTTTCAAAATAAATAAATTTGATTTAGTATTCTAGGGTTTAGTTTGTCTTTTGAGGGTATAATTTCTAAAATATGTGTACAAAGAAATAATAATTCTTTTGTTTAAATTTTTTATTTTTAAAATAAAAAAATACAGTTAACTTGAACTTTGATGATTAGAAACTTAACCGTACACTTTATAGCATTATATATATAAATATATATATATATATATATACATATATATATATTTATATATTTGTGAAGTTTTATATGAAGTGGGTTCATGTTAAATCTTTAACGATCAACCATTAAGTCAATTTTTTTAAAAAAAAAAATTAAATTCTTCTATTTTGTTTTTTTAAATATAATTTATAAACTAAACCTTAAAACGACAAACTAAAATCTGAAGATATTTGAACCATTTTTAATTTATTTTTTCTAGAAAACAAAGATAGTTGACTTGACAGTTTACTATTAGAAACTTAACCGGAGAATTTTATAATTTGAACTATGTTTCCAACTAAAACATTTTGATATATAAATTTACGAATTTGCTAAGGTGCGCTCTGGAGCGCGCCTTAATGCGCGCTCCAACCGTTACCGTAACGGAATTTTTGCTCGGCTTAGTTGGTTGCATGAGCACTGTAGCAAAATTTTCGTTACGGTAACGTTGGAGTGCGCATTAAACCGCACTTCGGAACGCACCTTAGGAAATTCATATAAATTTATATTTATTTATTTATATATTTGTCCTCACTGCTTCACCTCTCACCTAGGATAAACAATGATTCCTCACTTACCCTAATCATGTATCGAACTAGATACTTTTTAGTTTCAGGTGTTGTCTCCTATACCTACCAATTTAAGCAAGGCTTGACATTGTCAGATTATATTTATAATGCAAGTTTGAGAAGAATTTTATTGAAAACAAATATGTTCTATTAGATGTGAAAATAAAACAATAATTATTACCAGTCGAGTCGGTTATATACCTTTCACTATATAATGAGAGGGAAGGACCTATTGAAAACCCGATTTGATCAGTTTTCAGGCCAATTCAATCCGATTAATTACAAGCCATTTGACCTAGTTTAATTTAACCGAAAGTCTCTTGAAGTCAAGGTTGAACCATCAGGCCGACAGGTCCAATTCTGATAACCATGATCTTTATTACTGAGTTCTTAGGAAGTACAATCTCACTTTTAGATTGGGTCAAGCCTATTGCAACTATGCCAAGTTGATCTTGTCATAAACATGAGTCAAAATCATAACCTTACATTGACATTAACTTTTCGTTTACCAA
Organism: Parsonsia alboflavescens; assembly: GCA_028571225.1. Classification (NCBI taxonomy): domain Eukaryota; kingdom Viridiplantae; phylum Streptophyta; class Magnoliopsida; order Gentianales; family Apocynaceae; genus Parsonsia; species Parsonsia alboflavescens. Next base: position 43,853 of record JAOXNR010052536.1, on the reverse strand, counting down.
TTACATAAATTTTTAGATTAAAAAGTATTCTCTTCATCTCTAATTATAAATTGTCACAACCCTTGATCTAGATCTAACACGCCAAGCATTAGACTAATCTAACATGCAAGACTACTTAATTCTTAGTTATACATCAAAGAAAATAAAAACCAACTCTTATTCAATGTAGTAATAGACTACAAATTAACATTTTACAAAAGTTTTCAAAACTAAATACATTTCCAATAATAACTTACATCTAAATCAACTACACATTTTCAATTACCTTTCTAATCCAACCAAAACATACTAAATCACCTTCAAAAGAAGAGAAAAAGAGGAAAAGGTGGTGTGAGCGTCCACGGACTTAATAAGTAGTTCCATTACCATCTCAGCTAAAAACAATTATTTATATGAAAACATTTGAACATGCATTCACTCAATCACTAGCATAATCCTTTCAATAAAATTAAGAGTATTTAAAAAATAATTCGTATATCTTTCGATAAATCTAAGAAACTTGTGTACATACATACATGCTTGCTTGGATACATGTATATATAGGCTCAAACTCTTCAATGTAGAAACTAGTACTAGATATCCTACCTTTCTGCCTATAGTCAGGTTATAAAAACTTGTTTGCATGACCTGTAACTCATCAACAGTCAAGAACTAGCCCTCTTTCATATACATAGAATTATAAAAGTCATACATATATATCATGCATTCATACATCATACTATTCATGCAAACAAATATATAGTATATCCAAAAATAATAACTTTCATAATAATACGAAAATATTTATAAGAAAGCGGGTAGATAAAGGAGTTTATATAAAATTCCAAAAAGGATAGGAATCACATGTCTGAATTGTCTACATCACAAAGGTAATCAAAACTTAAACAAAATGAATCACAACTTAATAAGAGATTTAATCCAATTCTATAAACCTCCAAAAATCTTAATTCCAACTCTACCCCATTCTAAGAGATTGTAAAATCAAACTAATATTGAAAAATGATTATTTTATAAAAATATATTTAGAAAATCATATATTTACCCTAACATAATTTATTATACATATATAAATATATATATATATATAACTATTAATGCTATGGAGTGCTACGAAATGCACTTTTAAATTAAGTCTCTAACAATCAGTGATTAAGAAAAAATATATTCATTTTTACAAATAATTTTGTAAACTAAACTTTGAGGGTATTTGATTAAGTTTTATTTTATTTTAAAAAAAGACAGTTGATTAGTTTAACTAGAATCTTTTATAACATTTTCGTATATATAAGAAAAGTTAATAATATATCAGAATTAAAGATAAAATAATAATGTAATATAATAATGACTAGTTTAATAATAGCATTAATGGTCAAAAAAAAAACGAAGACTCTGTTCCCATTCTCGGCGGCCGCGGTTCGCCGTAAACGAAAGAACTCAAATAATAATAATAATAATAATAATAATAATAATGATAAAATGAATCAAAGGTCGCAACCTGTTCATTGTTATCGTCGATGACGGTAAAAAAAAATAAAAAAAATCAACCAGTATTACATGAAGAATCTTTTTCTTTTTAATAAATAAAACTAGAAATTACATTTTCTTAGCAGAAGAAACTTTTGTAGAACATGTTAAGAAAAACATCAAACAAATCAATGTAACTAAATAACTGTAATATTAGATTGAAAATAAAAGAATAAATTTTCATCAACCCCAAATCCTAATATCTTAAATCTGGAGCTTAAGAATTAAACAAACCTTGAAACATTGAAATCAATTAGAATCTCCAAATTTCAATGAATCCTTGAATCTCTTCCCATAAAAAGCAGCGGCTAGGGTTGAGAATAGGTTTAGGCATGGAAGAGAAACTATCAGATAACCTATTATTTAAAATTCAATCCTATTTACAATAAGATAAGAATCTAAATTTATTGTTAAGTCCTTAATATTTTCACAATATCATCAAAGTTCTCTAATAAATTAAAAAATAATAAATAGACCCTAAATTTTGCTGGTATTATATAAATCATTACCATCACTTTTCTTGTCCCTTATTAGGTCATTTTCTCTGCAATCTTTTTTCATTCTTTTCAATATGTTGCCCATGTTTTTCTTTTCTCTCTCTTCATAAAACATTTTTCAACCTTTCATCTCAAAGCTAATCTCCAAAATTGAGGGTGGGAAAACATTACTTAATATTGACAAAATGTATATTAAAATACATAGCATCATTTTACTACAAGCTACTCAAGATCCTCTTAATTAATGTGATTAGTGGTGAGATCACATAGACATGTACTTAGTGGAGCAATTGAATATACTCTATCTCATGAATAATTACATGACAATGGTCAGAAGAAGGAGTCGAACACGAGATTCTCATTCTGATTCGATAATAAATTTTCACTTACTCTAAAACCTTAAACTAGTCAAGATGAGTTGTCAAGTCCTTGCTAGTTTGTTGGTAAGCACAACAAGATTTGGGAGCAAAAGGTCTCAACTTTTAGACACGACAAGGGTACATTGGAGGATCATTTTCTGAGAGAGAGAGGTTGCATTTGTATAATTAATATTGAAAATTAAAATATGAATTAAGGTGGTCACATCAATATAATATATAGAGATTTTAAATTTCATGAAGAGAAATTGCTTGAGATTTCTCATTAAACAAGAGTCAAACTCATAACCTTGCACTGACATTAACTATTTGTTTACCAATTACATAAATTTTTTGATTGAAAAGTACTCCCTTCACCTCTAATTTTAAATTATTACAACTCATGACCTGAACGTAACACGTCACGCATTCGACTAATCCAACACGCAAAATTACGTAATTCTTAACTTTAATCAAAGAAAATAAAAAACCAACTCTTATTCAAAGTAGTAATCCACAGAATACAAATTAACATTTTACAAACGTCTCCAAAACTAAATACAATTCCGATAATAACTCACATCTAAATTGACAACACATTTTCAATTACATCTCTAATCCAACTAAAACATGTTAAATTTCTACAAAAGAAAAGTAAAAGATGAAAAAGGTGATGTGAGCGTACATAGGCTCAATAAATAGCTTCATTTCCATCTCAGTTAAAAATAATTATTTATATAAAAACATTTTAACATGCATTTACTCAATTACAAGTATAATCCTTTCAATAAAATTAAGAATATTTTTTTGAAATAAATATTATATCTTTCGATAAATCAAATGAAGAAAATACCTTTCATTAACATGCATGAATACATGGAAACTTGCATACATACATACATGCTTGCTTGTGTACATGCATACATAGATTTAAACTCTTCAATGTAGGAACCAGTACTAGATATCCAACCCAACCTTTTCATAGTTATTCAAATTATAAAAACTTGCTTGCGTGACCTGTCAACTCACCAACAGGTAGGTAGATTTGAGAACCCGAGTTATAGTTTTAGCGGAACAATTGAGATACGTGGAAAATTATCTGAACACCGTAATTTTCTTTTTTCAAAAAAAATCATTATTGATCGTACCTGCCTCTATATTATCAGTTTTATATTCAACAGAAATAAGTGTTTATTTTGTCCATGTAATTCTGAAATGAATTGTTGAATCTATCCATCCGTATATATTCTTCGTTGTGGTAAGCTTTTTTTTGGAGGCCTTCTGAAAATTAGAAAAGGGCATTATAATATTTGTGCTTTTATTTATTGAGCTTTTCATGTTACAAATTTATTTATTATTATTTTATAATCGATACATTCTAATATCTTATTTTTTATAGATGATAATTGGAATGATAATACTGCACATCAGGTTAGATATTATTAACAAACCCAAAGATGTTCTATTTTGTAACACCCTAAGCCCACCCACGCATCTGCCCCGGGACTGAGTCTCAATTATAAGACCCACGACCTTACATTGTATTGCCTCATTCGGCCCGCGTGTGCTGCCAAGCAACATTTGATTCCAAGGAAACCTTATGGGCTGAATGCAAATCATGTTAATTTTTTCAAAGGCTTGGGAAACTTAAGAAACCTTCAAATACCTTTGCAGGGAAAATGCTGTTAACCATATAAAAATCCCTTTAAAACATCTCACTATTATTATTATTATAATGTGAGAAAAAAATTTTTCGTGTCTTTAAAACATGACTCTATTATTATTATTATTATTATCATCATCATCATATGAGCTTTATTTAGCAATAGGATTGAATGCAATTTAAAATAAATAAAAAAAAAATTTATAGTTAAAAAAAATAACAGCCAAAAATAAATAAATAGTGGGTATATGAAAAACAAAACAAATCAAGCCTGAGAAAGAAAATGAATAGATTGATTATGCAAAGTTACTCAAAACTTTTGCATATTATTTTGGATGGTACGAAATACAAATTGAATTACCAAGCACTGCAGATGACAAAGAAATTAATTGACCCAAGTTCAACATTGCTCTCCATTCTTCATTCTTTACCATACTCGGTGAGTGTATTTCAAATCGAATCGATCCCTTAATCGAAAAAATTATTAATTTATGATTTAATGGTTCAATCGAAATTAAATCAATTAATTTTAAAATGAAAAATTATTTATTTTAAAAACTAAAATATATGTAAATAATATAACTTATTTCAAATTTCAGATTATTGTTATTTTGCTTTCTGAACATTTGTTTCGCGATCATTGTCACGTTCTGTTTTGACATTGACCTTTCTGTTCTGCCTACCCAATGACTGCCCTCTGCATTTATTGGAAAGTGCCAACTCCATGCCATCCCTTCCAACCGCCCTTTATTTACTCTCTCTTTTCTCAAAATTGACTATTCTTTACACAGTCTCTTTCTCTCTCTTCTCTTCTCTTCTCTAATCATCAGGGCCGCTTGACTATTCCTTCCATAGTTCCATTCCATTCTTTCTTGGAGTTTTCTCTTCTCTTCTCTGATCATCAGGGCCGCTTGACTATTCCTTCCATAGTTCCGTTCTTTCTTGGAATTTGGCACGCCGCACGCAGACAGGGAAAACGAGGACTAGATATTTCGTCAACCACCATTTGAGTGCTACAATGGCAATTACAATGGGAAGCAAGGCAGTAAGGCGGAGCGAATCCGGAAAGATTGCCTCATTTCGGATTGTTCTCTGCAACTCGGGAACATGAAGTTGGGACTTGAACTCTGCGTTGAAGACCGGGAAGACAGAAAGGAGAAGTGGAGACTGAATTTGGACATCAATTTAGGTTTAAGATTTTTTTTTTCATTTCAGTTGTCTGTCTTTTTAATTCTTTCAATTTAACCCCAACATTATAATTAATCCAGATTGGGCGATTCACCTTTCAACCGACCGATTCATCGATTCATTGATTGAACTGGCTGGTTCCCACCGATTCTCTAGTTTTAGAACGAGTTTAGGTTAAAACAATTTTTATCGTTCAATCGGATCGGAAAAGGGATCGGTAGGTAATCCAACCAGTCTGATCCGACTTTCAAAACATTGGTGTATAACATAAATGAGAGGTTGAAAGGTTCTAAAGATAAAAGGGCAGATAAGCATGTGAGAAAAAAAGGAAGTCAAAAGGTTCTGGAAGGCAAAGAGCACATTAGATAAATAAAGAGATATACTCTCTCCATTACTAAATATAAGTTATTTTAATTAATTTTTTATATCTCTAATTATAAGTCATTTTTATTAGTTAATTGACTTTTTGAAGGTGGTTTTTTTTATATTACTCTTGATCACTTTCTTTTCTCTTTTCTTTATATATTATTGTTAATTTGATTAGCATATAAATACGGACATTTTAAGAAAAAAATATATAACCTTAATTTTTTCAAAATAATTCCTAGTGACTTATATTTAATAATGGAGGCAGTATTAAACAAAAGAGAAGTCGAAAGATTCTAGAAGAAAAAGAGCACATCATATAAATAAAGAGATATATTAAAATTTTAAATTTTGCATTAAAAATATTTTCAAGAAAAAAAAAACAAAAAATAGAAAAAATGATGGTACAAGTGGCCTAGTGAAAAGATAGATATATTAAAGTTTTTGAAACTCTGGAGGTCTGATTTAAATATGTATAATAGATAGATTTGTTTTAAAGTTATTGTTTTAAGATATATTTTTAATTTTACTTAGATTATAAACAAGTTAACAATTAAAAATTATAATCACGTGGCAATAGAAGATTTGACATCAGTTAAAATTATCCAAACAATCACGTCGCAGTTTTGAACTAACCGGCATATCAGTAAAATTTTCAAGGGTGTTAAGTAGAGAAGAAAATAAAATTAAGAATGCAAAAGACTTTAGGGCAAACTTCAGAAACAAAAATGTCATTTTCTTAAAAGAAAAAAACCCAAAAACAAAATCAAAATTTTACAGAGCTAGCTGAATCCCAATACTGGCAAGTCATAAAGGTTCAAGGGTTTTAATGACAACACTGGTGTGATCAAATGATTTGGAGTGTAGTTTGCATAGACTCGATCTTATTATATATTGTAATCTTGATAAGTTGCAGATTTTAGAGAATAGTCGAGGTGCTTGAGAACTGTACGTCATAAAATTACATTAAGAAAGTTCTAATTTTGTCCAAAAATGATTACAAATATGTTTACGTAATAATAGATTATTTAGTTCCAATATTTACAGGCAAACAATAAAAGTATAATAAAAAAAAAAAAATCAACCTTGCTAATAATATTTTTTAAGTAACCACTACAAGAAATATTCAATTTTTTTGAAATTTCCGGCAGTTTTGACGGTCAGAAAACACATTTTCCAACTGTCAGAAAAAGATAATTGGACTGATCTCCATTTTTTTTTTTTACAATTTATTTATTTTTTTTCAAAATTGAACTTATAATTTTTTATATTTAAAATTTAATTTAATTATTTAATAAATATAAAAATATATTAATGATTAAATTAATTAAAGTTAAGTCAAATTAATGATAAAGTTAATGAGGTTTTTTTTTTACACCCCACCTGCCCCCTAACCCATCCTTTACTCCATCTCTCGAGAATCAACAGTGGCACCCCACCTCCCTTTACTTGATCGTAAGAAGTAAAAATATACTCATAGATTTATATAGAAAATAAATTCACTTACAAGAATTTTAGAAACTAACGTGGTATTCATCACCCATTTTATATTTTCTGACGGTTTTTGAAATAGTCAAAAAAAAAAAAAAAAACTGTCAAAAAAAATTTTGGTTTTTCTTTTGGCACCCTTGGATGCCCAAAAACTCAATGCAAACAACTAGAAAATTCTATCTTTTCCCGACAATCTCCATGTCAATTAAGAAAATGAGAAAAATTGGCCACAATTAATAATTTCGTGAAATTTTTTTTGAACAACCAAAAAAATGTCTACCATAAATTCCCCTTTTTTCTCGCAGTGAATATTATTTTGTTTAAGTATTATAATAAGAAAAAAATTCATTCCTCTAAAGAAAGAATCTTGAAATGACTTTCTTTTAAGAAAAAAAAAAAGAGAGAAATATTTTTTGTTATTTTGTGTTTGTATGAGATAGTTGGAAGACATCTTTATTTTTATAATTAAGGGTACTGATGAAGGAAGGTTTAGTAACTTGGGATTTTATATTCCAAAGGATGAGAGAGAGAGAGTAGGGAGAGATTCGTTTCAACCATGGAAAACACTCCTAGTTTCTGTTCCCAACTCTTAAATATTTCCAGTTCCTTATTTTTACCCAAACGTTCTTTATATTCTACAAATGTAGGTAGTTTTGTAGAATTTACTACTATTCCAGAGTCGATCTCAGTTGAGGAAGTAGTCCCTCCTCTAAAGAGTCCATATAATATATACAAAAAGAGAGGATCATTCCTCCAAGCATCAAGTCGATAAGACAACTGCTCTAGTAAACCACCCTAAAGACAAAGGAGTGTGTTTTGTCCTCTAAGCTGGACCAGTGTGACATTTCATTCTCTACAAAAGAATAGTATATTACCCTAAATATACTGACTTAGATGGTGGCACAATGGAGAACAGAAGGGTACACACACCCTCACATTGGTGGTGTCAGGCTAGTTTTGACATACGGTGGCAGAAAGGGCCACCCAATCATTGCTCACATCCCACTTCTCGACTCAAGACAATTATCCTACTAGCAGGCGGTCATCGGAACAGTGACTACAACTCTCAACTCCGAAAGTGTTGTTCTCACCTTGTTCCCAGATTATGCAATATCCCTTCAAGACCCGAATTTGTGCTCAACCCTGAAGGTGCAACTCCAGCTTACCGGGATATCACTCGCCCCTTCATCAATAATGGTGACACTACATCATCAAATGGTGTATAGATTGCAGAACCATGCCCTTGATCTACAAAACAGTCGATCTCCAGAAGCATTGATGATTCTAGCAGACTCTTCCACGGATCTCCAGAAGCATTGATGAGTCTAATGAGATTTTCACCCAACTAATGCTCACCCCATATGATAAGTCAGATGCGAGCATGCAAAAAAGATGTCTGGTATCCTCTTTCAGCCATCAAGTGGAACCTAACTATACGTCCCATGTAGACGGTCATTTCCTATGGGATGTCCCTGGCTTTGGAAGACGGCGATGGACCAAGAAGAAAAGCAGGGGATGTTCATCCAGACGGCCTCCAAATAATAATGATGATGGCAAGCCTACAGCAATGCGAGTTCCTAAGCCCTTAACTAGAATCTCGGATTTCTATAGCCCTTATCCTAAGGCAACGACTTCACTGCCCATGAATAAAGAAAGTGCTTCATCCGTGATATCTATCTTGCCCTCTATCAAGAAGATTCTAAAGAACACGACGGATTGTTATGAGTCATCTCCTTATTACAAACAAGCAGGAAGGAGAAAAAAAAAGATGGATTACTTTGAGCCATCTCCCTATTGCAGACAGGCAGAAAAGATCACACCAAAGGAGCCGGCACCAATTCCATGCATGATGAACAAGCCCACAATGAGTTCATATGCTTTTGATTTCCCACCTTTGGAAAGAAGCAAAAACGAGGCGAGGCTGAAAAATGAGTATCCAGGCCTTATATTTCTCAAAAGGCAGTTGATGAAAATGGAAGATAGATTCCACTGAAACAGGCAAAAGAAGTTCTCAATTGGCAGACTGATAATGCCATTGCCCAGAACTGCATGTTGACAAGAATCGACGATAGAGTCAATCAAGTTGAAAAGAAAGTTGACTTTGTAGAAAAGATGTACTATGATATGCGGGACAGGTACAATGTTCTTGATTGTGACTCGAAGGCAATGGTCCATACCGGCATTAGCCACTACACTGAATTTGGTGAAAAATGCCAAGAGATACACGAACTGAAGAGATAAATTGAGAACTATGAAAAAAAGAAGTCCCAGACTACTCCCGTTCCTTTGACTCCATCACAAGGGTTCTCTATGTTTGGCGTTGCAAATAATCCACCAACACCACTTTTCGGTGGACCGTTGAGCCCTACTCGACCTTGAGCAGAAAGAATTCCAGATTACAACATTCTAGATTGTAGCTTTTGGGAGAGATGGGCATCAAAACACCTTTATGTCCATCCAAGGTCAAAAAAGAAACTTTCACACTCAACTTCTCAGTCGGAAACATTCCGACCCGAAGGGACAAGATATCCTCAAGTGGAGAAGGCAAAGGCTCCAGTCTAGCCTGATGTTGCTTATCATGAATCTCCTAAGAAAGAAAAAAACCAAAGAACCTACTCCAGCAAGTTCCTTCAAATAGCCTGGCTCTTCTTCAGCAAATCTAGCTCCGCAACTGACGGTGTCATATCAAACTGTTGATAATCAGACATCTTCTGGTAGTTCAAATGAAGAATCCATGTCCAAGGCATCCTCAAGAAGCATTTCCAAGTCAAATGAAGAATCCAGGTCCGAGGCATCCTCAAGAAGCATTTTCGAGTCAAATGAAGAATCCACCAAGGCATCCTCAAGGTGCATTTTTGAGTGCACTGACTCAGGAGATGAGAAGATGGACATTTCAGGGATCCTTATGACTACCCCAGGTCCGTCAGGATCAACAACACATGTTGAATTTCATGACTATGAAGAAGATGATGGAGATGAGTCTATGGAATACAATCAACCACCATCTCCACATCCCGCTCCTCCGAAGAAATCTCAGAAAACAACTTGTTTCACTTTTGATGACATTTCCATTAGCAAAAGACGTGAAAGATTCCAAGAGATGTCATCATGGGTTAATACATAGTTGTTAAAGTGTGTGTACCTTTGAATAGCATTCTTTCTGAATTTTCTAGTCATTCTGTTGGTACTCTGCATGATTATTTTATCTCATTAGATCCTATTGATAGAAATATATTACTTGCAGGTTCTTTGGATCAAAGGATTAACATAATATTTAAAGAATTTGTAGGTGATTACTCTTTGGAAATCAAACAGGTGAGACAGGATTTCTTCAAGATGAAATGCTGTTCTTTAAGGCCCAAAGACCTCAACAGGCACTACAAAAAGATGACAGAAATCTACTACCGACTTGGTGGAATGAGAGATCCAAATCTCAAACAAGTGTACATTTCCTCACTTCCAGAAGAGATCCACCCCGAGTTGAACAAAATGATTGCCCTCTTTGGAAACCCATTGCGGAATCTTGGGCTTGCAGAGATCCATCAAGCAGCATTCACTTGCCTAGAAAAGCTCTGTGAAAGAAGGAAGGTCATTGAAAACATCTTTCACGAAAAGAAAAAGCTCAAAAAGATTTGCTATAGAAATTATGAAATTGGTTGGCCAAAGATAAAGAAATGCAGCTGTAAGAACATGAAGAAGAGGTCTCCTAAACAAAGAAAGTGCAAATCCAAGAAAAACCTCAAGTACTTTAGGTGGAAGGCTTCAACCGGACGAAAGTCCGACAAGTGTTTCTTCTGTAAGAAGAAAGGCCATTTTTGCAAGAAATTGGCCAAACAAGAAGACCAGGGCTTCAAAGCTCGTTTCACAATTCATGGTGGATTGTCCAGAATCTGACATTGAATCGGTGTTCTCAGAGCAAAGCCATCCCGACCAGGATACTGCTTTTGCCATCGAAATTACAGATTCTGAATTTGAAAAATTAGAAAATGATTCTAATGAGGAATCAGTTTACCTGTTTTTACTGTTAATATTATTAATAATATTTCAGATATCTCTACACTTGACACATTTTACCCTTCTATATAACATCCACTACTGAGCATAAGTCTGATTTACTATCACCTTACTCAATAGCTTTTACCATCCTTTAGTATTTAGTTCAATCTGTTAATTCACATTGAATATTCACTAGAAGAATATTCAGCACTATATTAAATAGTACTGCCAAGGCCTTGGTTTCTATGAATTAACTTGAACAATCCACAAGGGATCGATTTACCCATCTCAATAAAGAGATGGCATAGAGACCCTATTGTATAGGTCTGTCTTAACTAACTATATCAATGTACGTAACAAGAAAGACTATTGGTCTCGTACAAATGAAACCTCACCTATATCGTATTACGGCACATTAACTTAGCTTCGTCAGACCACCAACCCATACTCATGTCTTGGGGAGGTGTCCATGCAGTAGCTACAATGACATTAGTTCTCTTTTCTTTGACAGTACATTTAAAGAACTGTCATTATATGGTCCTGTTCTACACATTCAAAATATGCTAACACATATAGTCCAGACTCACTACCCAATGACTAAAGGTAAGTCACTCTACTTAATGGAAACTAATGTGTTGTAACCTTTATTTAATGGAACGGCCAATTCCATCGAACGGTCAAGAACAATTTCCTTATGATTTACACTTCCGGTGATCCATAGATCACCTATTTAAATCAAGTTAAACCTTATTGTATGTAAAATATATGCACAGAAATAGTTCAAACAATTCCTCAAATTCATTCAAACAAGAACTATAGAAAATTGATAGTCTTTTTGGGCATAAATTCTACTGAGTGATATGAGCCTCCTACTCTCTGACCACATGATTTTATGAGCCAAGTGACCCGTGCCTTCTACTCTCGAACCACACGATCAAGCTCCCAGTTTGAAACGCAAGCCAATAAGATTGTCACAGGCCAACTCCTGTCCCAACAGCAATGAGACTAAGTTGTAAACCAGATAGAAACAAAAACCAGAAGTACTCTTTCGATCATCTCCATTACCTGCCCAATCAGCATTACTATAGTCCACCAACTAGATGCTAGAATCTTTTGTGTAGAAAATTCAATATTGTTATGTGGAACTTATATACCTTAGAATCCTTTTCACTGCAGTTAAATGTGATTCTTTAGGTGCAGCTTGATACCTAGCACAAACACCAACACTCAATGCAATATCTAGCGTGCTTGCACTCAAGTAGAAAAGTCCTCCAATCATAGTTCTATACAACTTTTGATCTACTGGTTTACCTTTCTCATCTTTAGTCATCTTTGTTGTGGATCCCATTGGTGTTCTGATCTTCTTAGTATGTTGCATCCCAAAATTTTTCACTAGATTTTGAGCATACTTGGACTGAGAAACTAAGATGCCATCCTTTAGTTGTTTCACTTGCAATCCTAGAAAGAATGTCAAGTCTCTAGCCAGACTCATCTCAAACTATTGCTATATCAAGTGTATGAACTCAACAACCAACTTCAGTGAAGTTGAACCAAAGGCAATGTCATCTACATAAATTTGAGCAATCATCCTCACATCCTTATTTTCTTCCTTCACAAATAATGTCTTGTTTGCCCCACCTCTATTATAACCTCTCTTTAGAATATAACCAGTTAACCTGCTATACGATGCTTTTGGGGCATGTTTCAATCCATAAAAAGCGTTCTTCAATTTATACACATGATCTAGAAAATCTAAATTTTCAAATCCCTTAGGTTGCTCAACATAGACTTCTTCATTCAGATAGCCATTTAGAAATGCAGTCTTGACATCCATTTGCAACAACTTGAATTTCTTAGAACATGCAACTGCTAGCAGTAATCTAACTAATTCCAATCTTGTAACTATAAAAAATGTCTCATCATAATCAACCCCTTCCATCTAAGTATAACCTTGAGCTACAAGTCTAGCTTTACTCATGATAACATTGTCATACTCATCTGATTTGTTTATGAAGATCCACTTTGTTCCAATCACATTTGCATCATGACGTCTAGGTACCAAAATCCACACTTCATTTCCGGCAAACTGTTGCAGTTCTTTTTGCATAGCATTTATCCAATGTTCATCTTGCAAAGCTTCTTTTATATTTTTTTGTTCAATCAAAGATATATAACAAACATAGTTTAACATATCTGCGTAATTCATCCTTGACTTGTTTCTTGTCTTCATAGAATCTCCAATATCACCAATCACAACTCCCTGAGGATGATAGAGTTTAACTCTAGATAAGGGCTCATTTACTATTGTAACTTTGGGCTCTGTTACTGCATCATCTGCATCTGCATCATTCTCAACTCACTGTTTTTTCCTCAAATCACCAGGTTGTTCAATAAAGTCAGTTTTCTAAATCTCAGAACCAGTTTTAACTAGAGGTGTCAATGCCCTACCCCACAATTTTCAATTGCTAAGTTTAAAAAATCTTACCCCAATAACATCAAGTACTTTTTAACTCGACCCTTAAAGGCCGAGGGCCAATGAAGGCTAAGAGACTATTGGGGCGAGGTGGTCCCTGGGGCCATAGATATTAAAAAAAAAAAAAAACCCTCTATAGAGTACGTCTTTATAGCTAAGGCATAGCCAATTCTCAGAAGGGTTTTGGCAACTTCACAAAACCAAATCAGGGATTGAATTCATTGCTTAGTAATAGTTAATCAGAACCTAATTAGTGCAAAGATAGACCTGAAGCAAGGGAGATTGGAAGATGGGCGAGATCGGAGCATATGGAATCTAGATGATCTCTGTGCATTAGAGCTTCAACCCAACTAGATTCAAACTCGTGCAGAAGAAGGTCGTCATTATCATTGTCTCCATTGGTTGATAAAAATAAGGGAAAATATAGATATAGAAAAAATATAGAAGGAAAAAATGTTTTTGTTAGGTTTTGATTCTTTCCTCTGTGAATATGAAAAATTTATACAAATTATTTTTTGAAAATTGAATTGTTTTGTTAAAAAAACAAAGAGGGTAGGCTCGGCCCTTTGGGGTTGGGGCTGGGCTAGGCCGGGCAAGCCCCAATTGACACCTATAGTTTTAACATTTGATTCATCTGAATGCACTTTGTGACTTATACCATCATAATCATCAACAACAACATTTATTTATTCCTTCACTGTTTTACTCCTCTTATTAAAGACTATATGTCTTACTATTTGCAGCAAAACCAAGAAAGAAACCTTTATCACTCTTGGAGTCAAATTTTTGCCAAAATAATCTTCATCGTTCAAGATATGGCATTTACTTCCAAAGGTATGAAAGTACTTTAAATTTGGCTTTTTACCTCTCCAGATTTCATAAGTATGAGGCCTCAAATGTACTCTGTTGATGGCATAAGTTGCAATGCTCAAAGTTTCTACCCACCAGTGTTGTGACATTCCGTTGCAATGCAACATCACACGTGCCATCTCTTGAATTATTCTATTCTTTCCCTCAACTACTCCATTCTGTTGTAGTGTCTTAGGTGCAAAGAATTCTTGATATATATCAAACTCATTGCAGAATTCAGTGAAAGATTTTTATCAAATTCACGACCATAATCACTTCTCACACTTGTGATCTTCTTGTTCTTTTCAACTTGAATTCGAATAACTAAGTTCTTGAAGGCACCAAATGTATCTCCTTTCTCTCTAAGAAAATCCACCCATCTAAATCTTGAATAGTCATCAACACAAACAAAGACATGTCTCTTTCCACCTGAACTTTCAACTTGAGCAAGAATCAAATAGATCCATGGGTAACAATTGCAAAATCGATGAGGTTGTAACTTCAGTAACTCGTTTGCTTGATTTTCTAACTTACTTTCCAACTTGACATGGTCCACAGACTATATCAACTTTCTTCATCATAGAGGGAAGTCCTCTCACAATTCCAGGTTTGTTAAGTTGATACGACATCTTGTAGTTGACATGGCCCAACCATTGATGCCAAATCTTCGTTTCATCAACTTTATTCAACATAAATAGGGGAGAAAGCTCTGCTTTATAACAGTTGTCAGCTAATCTAACTTATTTCAAAAAGCATCTATCATCCTTGTCTAAAACAACACAGTTGTTGCTATCAAACCTCATGTTGTAACATTGATCACACAATTGGCTTATACTTATGAGATTTGTCTTCAATCTGTCAACATATAAAACATTTTGAAGAGTTGATAACCCAACAAACTTCAAACTTCCAATACTTGAAACTTTCTTTCGAGTTCCATCCCCAAGTGTAGCATATCTAAACGTGTTTGATACAAAATATGAAAGAAACTCCTTATTCCTAGTTATGTGACTAGAGCATCCTTTATCCATGTATTAAGTGTTGTTAACACTAGCTTTCAAGGCATAATGAACTACAAAAGCTTTATTTGTCTCCTTCTCGACCCAAATCAATTTGCCTCTCAATTTCTCAAAACCTTTATACATTCTTTGTAACATCTCCTTCTGATATGACCAATTTTTCCACAGTGGTAACATGTTGGTAAATTCTTCTTCCAATTTTGATTGGTTGTAACACTTTGCCATGTTATCACATTAGGACGTTTTGCAACAGAGGAGGTTGCAGCATCATATCCAACCCCAACCTTATCACCAACATTATAACCAATACCAGTTTGATCACCACTTGATTTTCCAAATGATAGTACTTCTTCAAGTTTGATTTTCCCAATATTCTACCTATGAATTATTTTTTCAAAATCTTTCAATTTACCTTCAGTCACATTAAACTTCTCTTGTTATTCCAATACATTCTGTTGAAGTTTTTTTACTTTCGCCTTCAATTGATCTCTCTCAGCAATTACAACTTTGTGATTTTCCTTGAGAGACAAATACTTCTTAGACAAATGAGTCCATTGATCAACCAATTGTTCATAGACTTCCAGCAATGATTAATCTTCTAAGGAAGTCTCAAATTCAACATCTTCACGATCTACATCAGAACTGCTTTGAACTTCAACTGACTCATCAACAGTAACTTTTGAAACAAATGCAACAAAATTACTCACTTTTTCATCATTGTCACTCTATTCATTATCTTCATCACTTTCACTTAAAGTTGTATTGTAGGATTTCTCAGGCTTCTTCTTTCTGATGGTGTCAAAACATTCAGATTTGTAATGACCATATCCTTTGCATTCATGGCCTTGAACAGAATCTCTTGGATCCCTCTTATCTTCCTCTCTTTGAATAGGCGTGGCTTCTGAATTCTTAACTTTCCTTTAAGGATTTGCCTTGAATGAATCTTTGTTCGATTTCTTAAGATTGAGATTTATCAAGGCAACCAAATCATCATCTGCATCAGAATCATCTAAAGATGCAACATGCCTTTAAGTGCAACTCCTTTGCTCTTCCTACTGTCAAATTAATTTATCTCATAGGTTTGCAGAGATCCAATCAACTCATCTAGATGCATCCTAGAGATATTTTTCGCCTCTTCAATGGCTGTCACCTTTGCTCTAAAGCACGAAGGCAAAGATCTTAAGATCTTTTTTACTTGTTTAATCTCAAACCAAGGTTCACCAAGAATATAAGCCTGATTTTCCATATCCTTCTATTTACTAACAAATGTTGCAACAGTATCCTCTTCCAACATAATCAATTGTTTAAACTTAGTATCAAGTTGTTGCAACTTAGATGTCTTAACCAGATCAGTTGATTCATGAACAATTTTCAAAATATCCCATGCAAATTTAGCAGATTCACATTGAGAAATATAACAAAATTGATCAGAATCAACAACACCAGAAATAGCATTCAATGCCTTAGAATTTTCCATAAACAATTTCAGTTCAAAATCAGACCATTTCTCAATCGATTTCGGCACAGATTCATCAACAACAATGAGTACAACCCATCCTCTAGTTACAACAGTCCAACCATATTCATCTTGTGCATGACTAAAAACCCTCATTCGAGCTTTCCATAAGAGATAGTTACCTTCATCAAGGAGTAGAGGTCTACTAGATGATTCGCCTTCATTGAGTGTACTCATCTTGAACACAATCATCTCACCACGATCTACAGATGCGTTTGCAAATCTTGTTGTGACCAAAGCTCTGATACCGATTGTGATGACTATTTCCATGACTATGTTCAAAATAATCAAGTTCGAGTTGCAACTCTATCTATTTGTGTAGTAACAATGTGGAATATTGAAACTCAATCAAACAGACAGATAATAAAACAAGGACACAAAATAGAGAACTCAAGGACATTTGGTAATGCAGTTCAGCCAACACCTTGCCTACATTTGTGAGGCCCTCACCCAAATTATCTTCTCTTATAAATTCAGTTACAACAAAAGATCTAAATGCAACCCAACATAATATCTTGCCTAACTATTACAAGCGAAGTTCATGCAATAAATCCCAAGCCCTTTGAGGTCGGTGATTCACTCTCACCTTGCACGGATCTACTTGCCACAAGGAAATTAAAACTGATGTTGCCCCAAAGCCAATCATTGCTTTCTTCCTAGGAAGTTGCAGCTTTCTCTGACATCACAGCACCTTCTGCAAATGACTCTCCACCAGAATTTGCAGACTAACAATATCAGATAGAGAAATGGATTAGATCTTCGATTTCACCTAAAGAGGAATGAGATCTCCAGTTGAACAGCATAAAAAATCTATCAAGGATGAAGGATTGCTTGAACCCAGTTTAATGTTGCATAAATATTTTTCTATTTCTATCTTAAATGTTCTAAATAAATTACCTGTTCACTTCTAAATATATTTTTAACTTAAAATTTTAGAAACAATCCTTTTAATTTAATAGAATCTATATATCTCAATTTAAAAGAATTACATTCATTGACTCATTCCACCAAATTCCTTCGGGACACCCTAATGGGTGGAGTGACAAACTGACCTGAACACCGTAAAAAAAAGAAGAAAAAAAAAACATTCATCCCACCATTAATTATATTAATATAAATTAATTTAATCAATTAAAGTTGTAATTTTATTTTTTACGTCTGAAAAAATATACCAATAGTATTAAAGAGGCAGAAAATCTACGCTCATAAAGGCACTATAGACATAATTTATTACCTTCATCGCTAATTATAAGTAATCAGTTATCATTTTGTAAAAATTAACACAATTTTTTTTTTCTTAAAAGGTCTTCTAATCATCTTCTCAAAACAAATTTTGAACATCATTTTAATATAGCATCATAAGGATAATATAGAAAAAAAAAACCCTTTTAAATATTTAATTAACTAATCATAATAATCTATAATTAATAATTATAAAATGTAATATATTTAGTGGTGGAGATATTACTTTTTTTTGCAGAGTAGGACCATATGGTAAGTAAAGCAACCCACCCAAAGGAACCCCGCCCCGTTTTTACTTTTTTGATGGGCGTGTTTTTGGACACTTGATATTTTTTTGGCTTTCTTTTGCAAGCCCACTTAATTAATTCGGATACGTCCTATGCCGTAATAAATAATAAATTAAGAAAAGGTGATTAATTAGAAAAGAATTTTCTTTCTTTTTTTTTTTATTTTTTGTCAAAACGAATCCAAAGAAGGTTCCTTTTAATTTGGTGCGTCGGTCATCTCATAAAAAAATTGTCAATGATGTGGAAAAAATAGAAAAAGCACTTCTCCTCGTGCCTATTTATATGTAACGCTTTCCTAACACTGAATCATCACAATCGGGCCTAAACAATTTCATTTCATCAATGGCTGGAATTTTTCCCAATTCCGGTTCCCATATCTTCTTCGCCGTTTCCGTTCTTCTTCTCTTCTTCATCGCTATTAATGAAATCTCTGCAGAAAATCAGTACGGCTTCGTGAAAGCCGTTGATCCCAAGTCACACAAGCTCAGAAAGGAGAAGCTCAGCCACTTCAAGTTCTACTGGCATGATATCCTAAGCGGCAAGAACCCGACTGCAATCCGCGTGGTCCCAGCCGTCAATGCTTCGCTCACTGCTTTTGGTTTGGTAACCATGATCGATAACCCGTTAACGATCAGCCCGAATCTGAGCTCCAAGACGGTCGGAAGAGCCCAAGGTTTCTATGCATCGGCTGCCCAACAGGAGCTGGGTTTCTTGATGACTATGAATTTTGCTTTCACCGAGGGGAAGTATAATGGAAGCACGATTACCATATTAGGGAGGAATCCGGCGATGGAAAAGGTAAGAGAGATGCCGGTGGTCGGAGGAAGTGGGCTTTTCCGATTTGCTCGAGGTTATTCACTGGCTACCACTCACAGCATGGATTTCAGGACGGGTGATGCTTGTGTTGAGTACAATGTTTATGTAATGCACTATTGACCTCAATTTCAGGTTTCATTTGGGGCCATAGTTTAAAATTTTAGGAGGCGTGATAATGTATTATTTGGCCATTTTTTTGGCATTTGGCAGTGTGTACGAATTTTGATGATGTTTATGTTTATTGTTGTTATTAATAAGTAGTATTATTTTGAGAGAATAGAAAGCTGGATTTTTTTTTTTTTAGCTAAAATATCCAGGAATAGCATATGAAAATTAAAAAAATTATGTGTTGTGGTCTGTCAATTTAATTAAAAAAACAAATCTCGAGATTAGAGCGGTTGGTTTTTTGACATTATGCGATAATTGATCAACAAATTTTGTAATTTTATGTGTAATAATGGCCAAAATGCCAACGAGTCCATCAGCCTTTGGAGAAATTTGGACATGGGGGGACCTCTTGTTTTGGAGACTATATATGCCTACCTAGTTGAAGCAGTCGAAAATGTCCCCACACTACTTGGAGTTTTAATTAAATTTTAAAATAGAGAGAGAAAATTCATACTCAAGGCTGTCTAAAATGGAAGTCTTAATTTTACTCTCCGAATGATTCTCGTGTTTGATAAAAAGAATTTCGCTTAATTTCAAACCATTAAACTTTAGTATAGAAAGTGGAAAATAGAGGAAATAAAGAAATTAAAACAATGTAAAAAGGAAATTAAAATAATTAAAACTAAAGTGGATGGGAAAAAAAAGGAGAAAATTTTCAAACATATAGAAAAGCCCCACCTTCTCATTTCGTTCATTTTAGTTTGAGTTCAAATTAACCTAATTCAATTGAAAATTCAAATTACTCTCCTGAATTTTGATCCAAGACCTCTCTAAAAGTATTACTCCCTTCGTCCGGAATATAGTGTGTCATTTCTTTTTTGATTTGTTTATTATTGAATGTATCATTTCTTAATTCAGTTAAACTTTTATTAAAAAAAATATCTTGCAATATTAAAATTAATTAAATTGAAACTTTTTCTTAATATTCGTGCAAATCAAAATAATACATTAATTCTGGATGGAGAGAGTATTACTCTTTCCCTTATTAATTTATTATAAGTCATTCTCAATTACTTTATCTTTTTTATTTTCCAATATTATCTATGTTCTTTCTCTCTAAAACATTTTTCTCTCGATCGTTCTCAATATTTTCTAGATGATGATGACATTTGGTAGGAAAAAATAATTATCTTAATATTGACAAAATGAATATACATAACGAATATTGAAGAGAGTATTCGTTGAACTTTTCTGATTTAATAATCCTTATAAAATAAAAGTTTTTTTTTAAAAAAAAATTATCATACTTGTCCAAGAAATGTGGAATTAGACACATGCCACGAGGCCCACGACCAGGAATGGAGGAAGAGTATGGAAATTTCTGGCCGCGCTTGACCTGCGAGGCTTCATACAAAGGAAAAATAAACCGATATTGACAGAAGCCTACTCGATCGGACGTCCAGAACGTTGTGCGCGGAATTGACGAACCGGTCCACTGCCCGTACGTCTCACGCCAAAGTCAATTGTATTGTCTGAGACTTTGTTATGAGGTAGTAGTAGTCTCATTAATTGGATCCTTCTCGACGTATGGTTTGGAATAAGGATTAGGGTTTTCAAAACCAACAAAAAATGGTTAGCACAATATTAAAGATTGATTAAAATTTGTTTCTAATCGAATAGAATTAATTTTGAAAATTTTACATTTTTTTTAAAAAAATAATTTCAATTGGTTAGTGTGCAAATTATATAAAACTGTATTTGATGGTCAAAACGAGCACAATCCAAAGAATTTGATCCAAATAAAACAAAAATACAGGCTCAAATAGAGAGGATCTAAATCAATATTGAAGAGAAAGTTGTTAGCGACCTCCTGAACCACCGCCCTCCTAAGTTACTGACCTTTTGTGACCTAAATAGAGGTGAGCTCTAACCTTTCTTGTAAATTTTATATGCGACGATTGGATCTCTATAGTACTTGATACATATCATGAGACTTAAAATCGCCTATAAAAAGCTCATTGAGATCTTTGAATCTCACTCGAAGGTCGCGAAGATAGCTTTCAAGTCAGTAACGAGCTCATAACTTATACACAAAAAACATGATAAGATGTCTTCCATTATAGAAACTTCACAATTCTAGGAGCAATTGGAGGGATATGATCTCACAATTATCCTAAATATCTACTTTTACGTAATTGAGATTCACTCCAATGAGATAACTTCACCTGAAAGGTATCTTATTATTTGATATACATTATCGAATCACAAACGGATGACACGTAATTTTCATGCAATTGACTTTCATTTAGGCATCGAAGTTATCCTCAAGACCATTACCTACTTCAATGATTTAATTTCTTTCCGATTATACTTACCGGAGCCATCATGATTTGGGGTGAGTAGGAGATCATGATTTGGGATGAGTAGGAGATCGTTTATGAGCTCCATCAATATAATATGTATAAAATAATAATATAAATTTTTTTAAAATGGTTATTAAATAGAAATTAATCTATTGAAAATTATATAATTACAAATGAATTACTTTAGTTCGATTCAAACCAAAAATAAAAATTTGTAATTGATAGATAAGTAGGATTTTTTTTGGTTGACAGAGTATTTTTATTTATGATTATTCTCTAACCATGCATCCGAAGGAAAAAAGAAAAAATTGTTATTGATGAATCAATAAATTATTATATCTGCTTAGATCTATTCAGTTAAAAAAAAATGAACCCTTGAACTCCAATAACGGTTTTTTTTTCTTCTGGAAAAAAAAAAAAACCTTTATTTTATACTATATCTTATTCTATATATTTTCACCAAAAATATATATAAATTAAAAAAAAACGGGCATTGGAATCTGTTGCTTCATGCAACGAAAATTGCTGTACGTGAATGCAATTTATGTTGTGTCGGTCAGATCACACAAAAGTTCTACAAATTTGACTCGTTTCTAAGTTTTCCAATTAAAGTTATTCATTCATAATGCGTTGTCTTGCTCCTGATTATTAATTAATTGTGCTCGCTACGCCTACCTGCCGTCAAAATAGAAAATTAATGTATATGGAAAATTCTTAGAGGTTGAACAATACATCCTAATAGTACCAGCATTTATTTATTTCAACTAATATTGATAACAAATTATACTTCTTCTATCATTATTTTATCCGTTGTCATTTTATTAAAATTAAGATAATATTATTTTCTTTTAAAATATTTCTATTTATTATTTTAATCAATCCAAAAATAATGATAGTGATAAAAGGATAGAAATATAAATAATATGATAAAAAATCAATGAAATATTTAATAAACTAACAACAATAATTAATAACTAATGATAAAGAAAGTAGTACCCTGAACGTCTCTTTATGAACATTCCTAGTAGATGGAGTGACAGTCTCATAGACTATAGATCTCGAGTTCGAATTCTATCAACACTCTTATGGATAAATGAAACACAGAATGTTGAGATGTTTAAAAACTGATCCAACGGAACATGAAATGTCTAGATGATCGAAAATGGATGAAAAAAAAAAAAACAAAAACAAAAAAGTAGTATCTGGGACTTTCCAACTATATATGTTTAGTATTCTAATACGTCTCTATTTATAAATTATTTAAATTTATTTTGATTTTATCGTCAACTTTGCAAAAGGGCAGTGACTGAGATTTCGGACAAAACCGCATATTCCAGAAGATATGGGCAACCAAAAGCTGCAATAGCAACCTTTGCGTGCAAGCTACGGGTGAAGCAGTGCTATTGAAAGGGCGATACTCCCACCTGGCCGTCGCTGTAATGGCCTGTAGCTTAATGGGTAAAAGTGTTCAGATATTGTCGGGAATGAATGAGTCATTTGAAATTGGATTTTTTTTTTTTAATAAATTACAATTTTAATTTAAAAAGTTAATATCACAATATTAAAAATTAATTCAAGTATTTTAATTTTAAATAAATTATTATATTAATTAATCAAAATAAAATATTTAATTTATAATGGAGAGAGCTGTAGTATAGGTTCATGTACTTATTTCATAGATCCTGGTCATGAAAATTGGATCATTCAAATCCTCCCTCCGTCTGAAATTAAATATTTTATTTTGATTTATAGGTATTTTAATAAAAATATTTGACTTAGTTTATTAACCCATTATATTATCAATTTTTTTTTATAAAATTTTTATTAATTTAAAAAATGAGAAATTCAATTTCAGATAATTTGAAATAAAATATGAGACATTCATTTCTAAACGAAGGGAATATATAATATAAACCAAAAATGTAATTAATAGATGAAATAATTACATAGTATGTATGAGTCACATTATTTGAAAAATATGAATATGGAATGAGTCGTAGTGGGAATAATGTTGGTATCAGATAAATGTATAAAATTACTGCATTCTTTTCACCAAACACAAACAATAAGACAATTGGCATTTTTAATCTCAAAAAATATTATAATTGGCATTTTTTGTTTGAATTTTTTTATTTTTTAGATCTCCAAATGTATTAGGCTGCAACTTTGGTCCTCCGGAATCACCTCCGGAGAATTGTCTCCGATATGTTTAAAGGGCAAATTAGGTATTTCACACTTTTTCTTCCTTTCTTCTTTCGTATTCAGATTCACTCGCGAAACTATTTTCTGCAGTAGCCGCTCACCAATCTTGACAAGATTATCCAGATTCTCCTTTGTTGCAGTATCGACCGACCAGTCAAAGTATCATCTTGAATATTTTCACGCCAAATTCATATTGGAGTTCAATTTTCCATTAAAAGGAAATTCGATATGTAAGGCAATCTATACACAAATTTTACTTGGATTCGTCTGTAATTATCCTCTGAATGAAGGTCTCGGAAAACAATTGAATTGTGAAGATCAACCATATCTGCGCTTGCATGATTGAATGCTTTGTAGCAATGGAGCATGACCTCCGTACAATAGCCAATAAAAAATCCCCCATTTTGCATTCTTTTGAGCGGTATACTTCTTTTCATTCCTTGCAGTTCCTGTCCCAAGGGAGATCACCAGAAATCGATCATAGGTTGGTTTCTCAACCGGCCAGAAGTCGGGATTTCTTTTCATCCATTGCTAGGTGACTTGGCCCACCGCAACTAAAGTCTAGAATTTGAAAGATAATAAAATAGTAGTTCTATAAATAATCAAAATTTTCCCCATGTCAAACTGTACTCCTTCTACATGCAATGTATCTCTTCCCTTCGGATTATCGCAAGCAATTCCTCCGTCAATAAGGTTGAATTCTCGTTGGTAACCGTGGGAATCGGTGGTCTTAAAATAATGGGCAGGAAGAAATGTCGGTGGTGCTGAGGTGCTGATGCATGTATCTCTGCTACCGGTGCATCCATGAGTGGATTGTTTGGCAGCTGCAGCATGAACCCCGATTCCATGGACTGAGATGGTATTGCATAATCTTATCCGATTTGCTAGCGGCAGAGGAGGAAGAAGAAGTGAAGAAAGAAGTGTGAAATACCTAATTTTCCACTCGAACAAATAGGAGATAACTCGTCAGTGGTGGCTCCAGTGACTATATGGCAAAAAATTAGAAAAAGGATCAAAGTTATATCCCATAATATATTTAGGGATCCAAAAAATTAAATTAAAAAAGAAAGAAATTGAGAATAAAGGATACCAAACTTAATATATTTATGAACTAGATACGTCAATTATCCCAAACAATAATTTAGCCGCCTCTCTGAGTTCTTTTTTTCTATTTTTGCTAATTAATAATGAAAATTTTGCAGTCCGACAGAAACGACATATTTCCTCTGCTGGAATATTCTCTATAAAAAATGCTTCCACATGTTTCTTTTAAAATCGAAACATATTTTAACAAATCAATTTCATTCAATTAATTTTTTAATACTGGCTATAACAATAATAATTCTTCGTCTACTATTAGTAATCTAATTGTATGAACTTGTAAGTACATAAAACATTATAAGATTGATGGAGAAAGTAATATAAATATATATATATATATATATAGCTATAATTGGATGTTTTTGTTTTTAGTTTGAAATGTTCACAATTGAATATATTCTCATTTTTTAAAATAAATAGATTTTCTAGATAAAATCTGACCAATAACCTCCTTAATTTAAGGATTTGTATCTTCTTAACAAAAACTTCCGCAACTAGTTAAATTAATGAAAACATTAAATTGGTAACTTTATAAAAATCAAATACATTAATTTTTAATAAAGTTAAAATGTAATATTCAATTTCTAATGGAAAAAATTAATATAAAAAAAAGAAGAATAGTTAATTTAAAAAGTAAATCCTTCGACTTTTAACATCAATACATATGTGTAAAAAATATTATAACTTGTATCAACAAATAATAATTAATTTAAATATAATTGAATGATAAATTTGTTGAGAGTTAATGGGATAATCTTCGTCTCTCTACTTCGGGAGTTCCATCAAGACATATTTTTGTTATAGTAGTATCACTCGTTAGCAATTTTTTTCTTTAATGGTGATAGTATTGATCACGATCGATCCCACGTCGTATCATCGGAGTCACTTGGTATAAATGTGGTGGACCGATACCCTCCCAAGGGACTACATTGTTTGTAGTAATTATGATTCCGATTCCGCAATGTATAGTTTAAATAATGATTGAAGAAGACATGAGTTGTCTCCCTTGGGAGGTAAAGGTCCACCACATTTACACCCAGTGACTCCGATTCCGTCATGAGAGACCCACTTTGAGACGACGTGATCAAACTTTGCACTTTGAAATCCAAATGAAATCTTCTTCCACCGAATTCGATACGTACATTACCTGGTTGTCGTAAAGAAAGTCTTGGTGGGACACGAAAAACAGAGGTTCTCTTCAATTAGTACTACAAGTATATACTTTGGCTCCAATTTTTTTTTTGTTACATAATTATATCTCACTTTTTTTTTATATCAATAAAAATTTATAAGATGGACAAAGTAAAAATTCAAGTTTTCCCAAAAGTTTAATTTATCTTTTGGAGTTGAGAAGATTCTCTATTTCGTCCCCAATTTTTTTTACTTAGTTCATCTGGATCCTATTTTTTTTTAAAAAAAAAAAAATTTTAAGTCTACCTTCGTTCTAATCTTCATTTTCTATAAATTCTTTCTCAGTTGCTCAATCGATCATGTCAGCAAAACTTGTGCCATTCTTGACACCATTGGTAGTAGCATTTCCATTTCTCTCATTGAATTCAGTAGTGATATTGACATTATCTGTAGCATTACTTTCAACCTCCTCATGCTAATTCAAAATTGTCGCAAACAACAACGGCAACGCAATAACACAAGCAATATTGTGAAAAGAGACACTTCCGGCACAAGATATCCTCCTCCTTCGAATCATTTGCTGCACCGATGCATGATAAATAGGTATCCATGCATGTTAGCAAGATCTACCAAATAAATAAAAAAAGACAAAACAAAAAAACAAAATGCAATCCAAAAACAAGCAAAAAATTCTTTTTTTTAAAAAAATGCATAAGCTCAAATCACCATTGGTTCGCACATCTAAGTCGATGATTTGTCTCTGTCCACACCTTCTTCCCTTACAACAAAATCTAAGGTAAAGATAGTTTAGAGTCATACTATTCTTACTACAACACATTCACTGTTTCAAATAATCAATTTATTTGAGTTAAGCAAGTAGCCGCAAATAGGCACCATATGAGTCCCAATTGTCTTCAATTCTTCTCCAAGTGCAAAGAGAGAAAGTAAACATGGTTGAGTTGACGGTGACGGGACAAAAATGCCCTTCAAACGTTTGATCAAAAAAAAATTTTCCCATTGACTTTGCCAGAATCAGAGATTTTTTAGGATAAAAGAACTTTTCCGATCAAACGAAAAAAATATAAGGGACCAACATGTATCCAAAATAAATTATAAGAGACTCTAAAAGTTCAATATAAAGATTAGGGATCTAATTGGATCAAGAAGAAAAGTATAAGGATCTTAAAAGTTTTTTTTTAAAAAAAAAGATTTAGAATCAAGATGGACAAAGTAAAAAAGATTTAGAATGAAATAAAAAATTTATTCTTTTAAGTTTTAATATATAAAAAAATAATAACTAAAAACTATAAATAAAATTTTTATTAATATAATTACGCACGGATCATATATTTTGCATGCCATATTTCTAGAAAGAGGAAAGTCGGAAAGTTCACACTTAATTAGTCTTGCTAAATTGTCAATTTGATAATTGTTTTAATCCCTTACATTTCAAATGAATTTGGTCATTCTTGACCCCCAAGATTCTCACTTGGATAGCTTAGAAAACTTTGATAATAAATTTCTTTTTCCTCTTCTCTTTTTTTGATAACTTTGATAATACAATAGTTTTAATTGATTATAATGGTTTTTTGTTAATTAATTTATTATTAAATTCCAATTTGATTTTAATTAAAAACTGCCCCATATTTTGAAATTAAATACCTCTATTTCTATCTAATTTGATAAGTTTAGAATAAGCTACTTAATAATCACCAATGTTTAAAACATTTTCTTCCAAAATAATCATGACCTGTATCACACACTTGCAAACCTCTAGGTCCAAACAAAGATTACAACAACCCACAATATAATTAATAATAGTATGAAAGTCCATAACAACAGTACAAGGATGGTTCTTGGTCAGTGCTTTGATTTGGTATTCTCTAAAACAGAGTTTCTTCCAAGCACAGCTGAAAAAATAAAAATAAACCAACATATACGACAAAAAGTTTTCCAAACATCAATTACAAGTCATCCATCTAGAAGAAGCCTGTCTCCTTCTTGGGCTGCCTATTTATGTATCATATCAGTACTGTATTATTATTCTTTAAGTCCCCTCTCTCCATAGCTATGGCTTCAGTTCTTTCTTCCTCTGTTTTCCAATTCTTCGCCATTTCCATCCTGATCTTCTCCCTCTTGGCCATTCAGATCTCCGGAGAAGATCAGTACAACTTTGTGAAAGCCCTTAGTCCCAAATCAGTCGAGCTCAGAAAAGAGAAGCTCAGCCATTTCAGATTCTACTGGCACGACGTCCTCAGCGGGAAGTACCCAACCTCCGTCACGGTTGTTGAACCGAGGAATGTTACAGCTACAGGTTTTGGGACGGTCAACATGATTGACAACCCTTTGACTATGGGTCCCAAATTGAGCTCCAAAACTGTGGGAAAAGCTCAAGGCTTCTATGCATCGGCTTCCCAAGAAGAGGTCGGTCTGTTGATGACCATGAACTTTGCTTTCACCCAAGGGAAGTATAACGGAAGTACAATCACGGTGATAGGAAGGAACCAAGTCTTCAACAAGGTCCGGGAAATGGCGGTGGTCGGAGGAAGTGGGCTTTTCCGATTCGCTCGTGGATACGCACAGGCCAGCACTCATAGCTTCGATCTCAAGACAGGGGATGCCGTGGTAGAATATAATGTCTATGTAATGCATTATTGATTTCTATTCTCTGTTGATCAGAAATTTTTTTTTAATCAATGTAGCACATCAAAGGTTTGGTAGCAGCTTCCAATAAGCTTCTCCTGTCTAGTTCTTTGTTTTAGTATTTTGTTTAACAACAATAAGCCCTTATTTTGGGGGTTTAATTTTGAAAAGAAATGTTGAAATTTTTCGAATGTACTTGATCATGATTTGATTATATTCTTGTGGTGTTTCATGAAGACATAAATATCTTGACCATTAAAGGGATTCTTCAGTACTGTAGTACTAGAAAAGTAAGAGGCAGGAAAGGACCAAAAAGTTAAAAAAGAGAGAGACAGGAAAGGACAGTTTCTACCCAAAACCGAGTAACCGTGGAATTCTTTAAGGTTTTCTTTTTCTAGCACCTCCAATTTCCGGTCAAAATATTAACACCATAGCGAAACACAAAACAGAAGAAACACCATTCAATTTACGAGACTAACAAGAGTACATCTGATCTGCCTTTTATACCAACCGAAAGACTAAAAGGGAAGTAACTATAATTTAGTCGATAGCCATGGCCCTGTATTGAGTACTTTGTTTCTTTGATTTCCATGCAATAAGGCCTTCAGCAAGCCAAAGGCAATAATCAATGATGGACCTTCTGATTAAATTACTTCCCAACTTTATAATTGTACATTAACATTTGCACGCACCACAATTATTTCACTTGGGGTTGGATCCTTGCGAGTACTCAACCCAATCAACTCATAAAAATTAAAATTTACTAGAAGACTTGATCAATAGAGAGAGAGATGAACTCGTGATCTGTACTACACAGGCCTCACAAACCCATCATTGAGCCACACCCTTGCAAATCAGCCTGCATTACACCAGTGATGCATTAATGTATCTTAGTAGATGATAGACTCAGCCTTCAAATGAGATTTAGTTGGCGAATCCAAAAATTGACCAAATTATTGCACACTATATTAACCTCTGTTAGGCATAATGTGTCTGAGATATAGCAACTTTCCAACTAAACTTCTATAGCCTATAATATCACTGATCAATTAATGATGCGTTCCATATTGGCGAAATTTGACTTCGGGGTCCATCAGTAGTGGAGCAGGTTTGTAAGAATTCATACCATATTCCTTGGACACATATTCGTACCATATTCAGGTTGTCATCATGCTTTGTGACCAAACTGTAACCACTTAATTTGAGACCGATGTAATCCAGAGTTTGTCAATGCACTTGTGACCTTATTCCTTTGGCAATTAGCTTGATTCAAACCATACAGAATCCCAATTTTATATATTTTGATTTCTCTTCCGACAGTCCCAAAGGCAACAAAAAAAAAGGATGTATACTTCTCCATTAAACACTCTGGGCAAAAACACAAAGGATCTATGTTTATAGGCAAAATTTGCAAAACCAGATATAACCACTCTTACAGAAGTGACAATATACTATTATATTATAGCAACTCCATTTAAAGGTCAATTATATGAATACAAGTGTTATTATGAGTCAAAGGGCTATTAACAGATGACATTATATTAGCTCAACGCAATCTTGTATATCCAAGCTCATTGTGTAAGTCTAGTCATTAGCAGATACCTGTAATTTATTCTACTGATTAGATTCTGAAAACTACTTTATCTTTAGCAGCCCTCTGCAGTAGTTTCTGATCAAGAACCTGTGATTTAAAGAGATAAAATAAAAGGAAAACATAAATATGATTGTATAGAAATAGAAACGGAGAAAAATCAAAGATGAAGTGAATATGAAAATTCGAAGGGTTATGCAGAAATTACACTTAATAGGTATGCCATCAATGATAATCATCGAAACATGAGAAATCTTGGACCACTCTGAGTTAGGATCTCCACTTGGATTGCATTTCCTAGCTAACATGGGACATCTATAAACAAGCAGTTGTTGTAAATTAGTGAGGCGCTTCATGGCTTCCCTGGAAGGTAGGTACTTTAGATTCTGGCAGCTCCATATTGAAAGTTGTTCTAGGGACAAGCAGTTCTCCAACCAGTTCGGTAAAGATTCAAGTGATCCAAATTTACATAATAACAAGTCCTTTATTTGAACAAAATGTTGAAGCTGATCAGGCAAAGAGACTGAATGTGGCCATCCATACAGTTTTAATGTGCGAATAGACAAGGAAGAAAGTGCTGACCAATCAAATTCCATGGAATCAGAGAAGGGTCCAATTGCTAATACCCTTAATTTGTTACAACTACTGAGTCCCTTGGGCATAGTAATTAGTTCTGGACAATTGTGCAAATCCAATAGTGAGATAGAAAGAGTTTGTCCCAAGTCAATTGGGAAGCAGACCAGTTTTTGGCAGGAGAACACCTCTAACGAGTTGAGAGATGAACAGGATTGTATCAGTTCACCAGGTAGACTGATCAACTCACTGCAGTAAAAAATTCTTAAGGATTGAAGAGTTGACGGCAATTGTTGCTGCCCACTGGAAGCCAAAACTGACCTGAGACTTGGGCATCCAGATATCTGCAATCGTCTCAGGTTCTTGCATGCAGAGAAAGAATAACTCTCAACATGAGTCAAATTGGAACAACCAACCAAGGTTATATTCACCAAGTTCTTCTGATTGTTGCTGAATATCACATCTGGAATACAACTTAATACTTCTGCATATTCAATTCTAAGGTCTGTGAGAGTGGTTACTTTATTGCACATTCTTGATACCAACAACTCAGTATTGCCACCGGTTTTACCCATTTCCAATTTTTTAAGACATGGGAAATGATTCGGGGCAATGATCAATTGGGGGCAGTTCAAAATACTCAACTCCTCGAGCTTGGGAAATACATCTACTGTATCATCATCTGCCAACAAATTTTCTGCTCCTATCCAATCTACAAGATTTGGCAAACTCCAAAGATGAAGACTTTTAAGTGCCGGAAACAGTTTTTTTGAAACTTGTATTGGGTTAGTACTGCTGCAATCATCCACACCATAGAATGAAAATCTGATGCATCTTAAATTGTCTAACTCATACAACTTTATAAACTTCAGATGTGGTAGTTGCCCAAGTATAGGAATCTCTTCGCACCTTTTGCAATTATTTATCTCCAAACTTTCCAAGTTGTTGTGTCCCATTTTCATTATCCATGATGGAAACTGAATGCCCATAAAATTCTTAACCACTAATTTTTGTAGATTTGGATGAGGTTCAAGGCCTTCCAAGACATTCTCATCATCATTGTCACCTTCTCTGTGTTCTGCCCAATTAAAAGACAAATCTGTGAGTTTCGATTTTGCAAACAAATTTGCCTGTCTTGCTTCATCTTTACTATTTACTAGCTCAAGCTTTCGTATCTGCAGTCCACCTCTGAGGTTTATCAGGAATCCAATTTCTTCAATTTGGCGACCATTCCCTTCTCCTATGTTGAAGAAGTCAAGCGTTTGGAGGTATTTTAACTTACCTATCCTCAATGGCATCTGTAACTCTTCAGTAGTAAAGTCACAATGGAGATGCCTCAAGCTAATAAGGTTACTCATCCCTTCTGGTAGCTTGGTAATAACATGACCATAAATCCTTAGAGTCTGCAAATTATAGAGCTTGCAAAGTGATTCAGGCAAAGCTTTAATGTTGGAAGGTACCGAGAGATGGAGATTCCTTAAATGTATTAGCTTGCCAATTGAGATTGGGAACTCAGTATATTCAACTTCTATTGAAAAATGTAAAACGCGCAAGCCCTTGAATTTCAACAAGAAGTCATTTGGTATGTCACATTCTACAAATATTGTACGAAGTGAATGTGAACTCTTTCTAAGCATTTCCCGATTATCTCTTTGCAGAGAGTCCAAAACAAGGTATCTTACTTCTGGCATGTCATGTCTCAACCCTTGTCTCAAATTAACAGCTCTAGATTCAGAAACTATTTTTGCAAGATCGTGTACCAGGTCATGCATTCTGCCATATCTAATTCCAAATTTATCTGTTACTTCTTGAAACAAGGAACTTTTCACTAAAGTGTCAAAATATCTCATGCCTATTGCCTCCATTTCCATCTCATGTCTATAATTTGATTCAAGGAACCCTTCCGCCATCCATAGTTGGATCAGAACATCCTTTCTTATGTCAGAATTTTTCCTAAATAATGAGCAATATGCAAAGCATTTTTTAATAGATGCAGATGGCAAATGATCAAAACTTAATCTAAGAATTTCCATCACATTCCCGCTCATGTTCCTAATCTCATCCCTTACAATTGAAAGCCACACCTCTTTGGCATTGATGCTTAACAAACCCCCAAGCATACTTGCTACTAGCGGAACACCTTGACAAGCTGTAATGATCTCCTGTTTCATTGCAATCAATTCTTGAGGTACATCCCCACTTGGGAATGCTTTTCTATTCAATATTTCCCAACAATTATCTCCCGATAGCCCTTTCAAGGCAATAGAAGGTTCCTCATTTGCCACAATTGAACCCACCCCCAGTTGGCGAGTGGTCACAAGACTCCAATTTCCTTTAACCGTGCTAATCCCCAACAAAGAGCGTAAAAAGTTTTGCCATTCCCTATATGTGGAGCCTTCTTCCCAAACATCATCCAGAACTAGAAGATATCTTTTCCCCTCAAATTCGTTCTTTATCTCTTGAACTATGGCATCCCTGGGAATATCGACACTTTTCCTCTTCAGTGATGCTAGAATCAATTGTAAGACTCTGGTAGCTGAAAAGTTGTTAGATACATAAACCCAAATCTTTCTATCAAAGTACTGATCAATTAGGGCATCATTGTATACTAATTGAGCCAAAGTAGTTTTCCCAATTCCCCCCATTCCCGTTATGGGAATAAAAGTAATAGCTTCAGTAGATGGGTTCAACAGCCTCTGCACTATCTTTGATGCCTCATTCTCTCTTCCTACAACATTTTGATCAACAATGGAGTCCGTCTCTCGGCTAGGAGGATGGATGATTGCAACTTGCGAATGAAGTCCGAACCCAATTGCATCTTCGTTGATCAATTTCAATTTCAAGTTGATGTCCGTAATTTTGCAGGCCATTCTCCGACGAAAAGTACTCAAAGTTCTACAGGATGAGAAGAAGAAGAAGCATACCTTATCCTTGAGTGGGCTTTCAGTAGTCTCAACCCTACGGCGAAGAAGTTCATAGTTGAGCTCATCAAACACATCATCAGCTTCATACGCCACTTCTTCAATCCGTTTCAGCCATAGCTTTACAGCTTCATTCTGCTCTTGTTTTTTCTCTGCATCAGCTAAGACAGCTTGAATCGTTTCAATGGATCTTCTCAGTCTCTCCACATCCTTCTTGAATCCAAATACCAAACCGATTCTGTCCGTGGCAAGGGAAACGATCTTCTCCAATAAAACTTTAGCAGTGGCAACGATCAATGGATCAGCCATTCTTCTCCTTTCGCAAACACTCTTTCAAGAATTCCTCTTTGTTATTTTATCCAAGGAAAAATAACTAGAGAAAACAAGTTCTGACTTCTGTTTGGTTTCAATAACTGGCTTGGACAAAATGAATGCTGACTTTGACCATTAACCTTCTGTTCATCCACTGCAATGAAAATTTTCAATTTTGATTTATACGACCGTTTTATTGATTAGTACAAAAAAAACGCGGGGTGGTGGGGGCCGGGGTGTGCAATTTTGTTTATGTTTTCTAAATTTTATTTTTAAAATTAAGTAGTTCTTATTTGTATAGTTTGGAATCAACTACTCGTATGATTGATAAAGATGTGTCTAAATTATATCTATTTTAACATAACGAGGATGATTATGATTAACCATGTGTGCTAATAGACCCCATAGTCACGTCACTTGTCCAAGTCAAAGGATTAGATAGGTTATGGTTTCATTTAATAATTAGACATTTAAAGATCTAATATTTGATTAGTTTTACACTTTGGTCCTTAACTCCTTTTTTTTTTTTCTCAATTGAGTTAGTCCTCAAACAAATTATCATTGGACAACTTGACCCTTCTAATTGTATTATGTCATTCAATTGATCAAAAACAGATAGTAACTGAAACAGTTGAACTAAATTTCAATTTCTAGCAAGAAATGGATTTAATTCGACCAGAAACATGAATTTAACTTACCAAAATTTCAGTTTATACCCGTTTTTTACAAAATGAATATTTAGTATTGAATTTGCCCCGTTAATTTGATCTAGTGGTTAACTAAACTTTTGAATGGTTTTCTATATAAAATAGGGTTCGAAAGACCAAGTTGTTCAATAATAATTTATTCGAGAATCAACATGATCGAAAAAATATATTAAGGATCAAAATATAAAATTGACTAAAGATTAGATCTTTAAACATCCAAATTACTCTATATTAAATTAATATTTAATACAATTAATTCATGGTAAAATGATCAATTTAATCCCATAACTTTTTTCGTTTTGGTCATTGAGGTCCATATCTTTTTTTTCCCCTTAAATCTTTTTAAATCAAACAACTTTTTTATTTTGACCATGTAGGTCTACGGTTTTGCTAAGGCGCGCTCTGGAGCGCACCTTAATGCGCGCTTCAACCGTTATCGTAACGGAATTATTGCTACAGTACTCATGCAGCCAACAAAGTGGAGCAACAATTCCGTTACGGTAACGGTTGGAGCGCGCCTTAACAAATCCGTGTAGGTCCATATATTTTTTTATATCTTTTAAGGTCCCATAACTTTATATAATTTTTTAATCTTGTTGGTCACCGATAAAAAGTTATGGGACTTTAAAAGAGAAAAAATAAGATATGGACTTATATGACCAAAATAAAAAAATTATGGGGTTAAATTGGCCATTTAGCCATAATTCATCCTCGCATTGGGAAGAATAAAGGGAAAAAATTAGAGAAGAGAAAGGAAAAGGAAGAAAATAAAATGAAGAATAAAAAGAACAGAAACATAAATAGAAGTACCAAAAAGGTTTTCTCAATTTTCCTACCTAACATTTGAATTATCAAATAGTACTAGTATTTGACAAACAGGTTTGTATAATCGTATTGACTAAAAAGTTTTTTTCATTAATTTTAGAGCTTTTAGCTTATTTAGTTCCACATGTTTGGATCAAATTATAGTATGATTCCACAAGTTTTATTTTAGTCATTATGGTTCCTCAAAATTTTATGGGCAGCCATTATGGTCTCAATTACTATTTTTCAACAAAACACTAATCATAGCTAATCATTTATTGGCATAGGATAACATTTTAGGAGAAAAATTGTTAGTATCATCCTTACTGCTCAAAATCTAACTAATCCTCTTAAAAAAAATAATAAAAAATTCAGATGCATTTAGGTGCGCTAGGATTTTTTTTGGAAAAAGCATACCAACTTACTAAAATTAACCTCAGGTGAGAAACCAAAGTTTTTATGAGATTTTCTCGAAAAAAATATTTAAATAATAGTACCTGCTTACGTACTAAAAATTTAGTTAATTCTGAAACAAAATATTAATAAATAATATTTTAAAATTATAATTTTCATAACTTTTTTAGCTCACATATTCTAATTTTTTTCCTAGAGATTTCAAAATGCAAAATCTATTGTTTAATAATTAAAATATCGCATTCTGATAAAAAAAAATCTGGTATTTTTTAATAGTATTTTTATCGATTTTATTTAAAAGACAATGTAAAGCACAGATAATATTTTTTTTATGTGGTATTTTATTATTTCCATTCGAAAATATTATTTAGAAAAAAAATAAAGATCTTGCGCAAAGAATGTTAATGAAACAATGTATCAGAAACACCTCACTTTTGTTAAATTTGTTCATCGGGGGGACAAAATCTTTTTCTTATCCACAATCCCTTAGGGAATAAGACAAATTAAGTTAAAAATATTGAACCATAGAAACCAAAGCTTAAAAGAAAACTAAGGAATAAAATACAAACATGCATTTTTCGTTTTGTTTTTTTAATAATTATTATGGGAGGGGTAAACATAAAACTCCTTGAAAATTCCATTGAATTTGTTCACAAATAGGAACAAATTATCAAAGAAAAAATTTAATACAAAAAGAAATTAAAGAAATTGAGTGGAAAATCAAATATCATGGATGGGAGGAATGGGCACGACCCGAACCTAAATGGAAGAAATAGGTAGGACCTAAACCCAAGCTCGAATACCTAAAAATCAGACTCATCAGGTCCTGCCACTGACTTCCCAGGTCACTGACCTGCGAAATGAGTTCAGAAGAGGTCTCACTAGATCACGACCTAGTAAGTGTCAATCAGTCTCATAAACCTTCCATGCCACAACCAAGTGTGCAAAACTCCTATAAGCCGAAACATCACTGGTCGAAACCTCCTAGCAAGATGGCTGATACGCTTGACATCCAAGGCAGGCTGCAAAATAGGTCGAAAGGTCTATAGGGAGCTTGCAGCTCTTTAACAGAGACGTGATGGCAAGGCACCTTAATTTAAGGGAAACTCCAAAATTCTAGGAGTAATTGACGAGATTTGATAAGATCTCTCAATTATCCTAACAGCCTACAGTCACGTAATACAATCCTGATCAAAGAGGTAACATCCTAACCTGATTATTCAGTATACATTACTAAAGAATACACGGAAAGAAGGGGACAATTAAGAATTGTGATGACTTGATTGCAACCAACAAGTGTTCAACCATCACGCTAGGGCAGGCAGCCGAGCAGAACACAATTACACACTGGGGAACAATGGATACCGACAATAACAATACAGGGTCGGCGAAACAACCAAAGCGGTTAAGACCGTCATAGTCCTGGCCATCTAGAAATTTTCCGGCAAACCCACCGCCTGAGCCCGAAAGGAGTAAACAAGGACACCTTGTCTAGAGCCACAATGCCACCAACCTCAGGCCACCGAAATCGGGGGCAAGTTAGGTGTCTGTCCCAACAAATCTTTTCGAGCGCATGGTGGTCACACTAAAAGGATTATCAGACAGGAGAGACTGCATGTCAACTGGCCGAACTCCTATCCCATCTCCAAGGGAAACTTAGTGGCCTCGAGACTAAGGGGGACGCCTACGACCCAATAAGCCTAGACCTTCTAGAGCAAGAAATGACCTCCAGCCCAACTAGGGAGATAGAGAGATAGGTCGAGTTCAAGTAGAAAGGTCACAGCCCGAAAGGCCAAGGGCCAAAAAGGGTTTCACCAGTGGCCGATTTGAGAGAAACCTTAAATCATGGAAGGGGTTTTTACCTGAGAGATAGGCTCAACCGAGTAGCCATTTCACGGAGTCAACAATGGGAAATCAATCCTAAAGTGCAGGGGAGCTCGCTAAGAACCCCTATGGTAGGAAGGATACCTCCCGACGTAGGTTAGGTGGCAGCACCGAGAGGTAGCCTTGAATCCACTCGGGGGAGCAACATCCCCTGCAAATCAGGAGGAAGCCTGGAAATCAAGAAATGCAAAGTGTTGTGGATCTTTCGAAACCCTCACCTTTCGTCCACAGCATCAGGACTGCCCAGATGCCACTGGGGTTCAAGGCGCCGCAAGTAGAAGCTAAATACGATGGTACCAGAGAACCTCTACAAGACATTGATGAATAAGTTTCCTACATGGAAATGTTCGAGTATCCAAACCATGTCAAATGCCGAGCCTTCCTGTCCATGCTGACCAAGAAGGCACAGTCATGGTTGAAGGGAATCTCGGAAGCCAGCGTCTCAAGCTGGCCACAACTGCAGGAGCTATTTTTGAAGAACTACCAAAGTAGTAAAAGATGTGAAAAGGACATCAACGATCTGTTTAACATCAAGCAGAAAATTGGTGAAAGCACCAAGAGCTACTACGGTTGATTCAATGATGAGGCTGTAGAATAGAGCAAAAGAATGATGCGATCTATATCACCGCCTTCAAGAAAGGATTACAAGGAGGGTATATAGCTCTGAGGCTGATTGAAAAGCCAATAAAAACTATCCATTAATTCCAGACACTCCTTGAGAAGCTAATAAAAGTTGAGGAAACGGTTGTCCAGATAAAGATCCTCGGCTTTGCCTTGGCCCCCAAAAGAAAGGACAAAGGACGACCGGAAAACCCCCACTCATCAAAGCGAGATAGGAAAGACACCCAGCAGAAAGGAAGTCAGTCAGACAAGAAGAGGAAAACTATTCCAGACCTAGTGACCACCCCCCTCATGACTTCGCAGGCAAAGATACTGGTGGTCATGGAGAGAAAAGGATTGTTGAAGCCAGGCCGGCCCCTCAAAACACCATCGGCAAAGAGGGACTCTGCAAAATCTTTCCACTATCACAAAGATCACGACCATTTCACGAAAGACTGCTTCAATCTCAAGCTTGAAATTGAGAGGTTGGTCAAGGAAGGCCATTTACAAGAGTTCTTGGATAGGGATGTCGGCCCAGCTCATTCTCCTCCTGTGGTTGCACTCATTCCCGATATAATAAATTTATTAGATATTTTATGTAATAAATTTGCTAAGTTATTAACACTTTGATATAATAAATGTCCTTTTAACGTTTATCTTATTTATTTTTAACAATTAACATTGGCATTTTGAAAGTTATATTTGATTAAAATATTTTAATGTTATACTTTATTGAAATATTTTGTAATTTATAATTTGTTTATTTTATGAAGAATATGGACATTCCAATGATCAATGAGAAAGAGTTATGCTTGGCCGATAATGCAATAACACACTCCATATTGAAAGATAAGAAATATTTTTTTATCTGATAATGAAAGAAAATCTAGTTAGTACTATATCTAGTAGTATCAAAATAAAGGCTTTGAAAGAACATCTCTAATTTTGCCCAGGGAACAAAATTTTGCATTGATGATGCATTATTCTCCCCAAAGTCTCAAAGAAATTTATTGAGTTTTAAAGATATTTATCTAAATGGATATCGTATCAAGACTACACGTGAAGGTAATATTGAATAGGCAAAATGATCAATTTAGTCCCATAACTTTTTTTGTTTTGACCATGCAGGTCCATACCTTTTTGTCTATATCTTTTAAGATCTCATAACTTTATATCTTTTTTTAACTTAGTTGGTCATTGATAAAAAGTTATGAGACCTTAAAAGATGAAAAAAAAAGATGTGGACCTACTTGATCAAAACAAAAAAAAGTTATGAGACGTTAAAAGATTAAAAAAAAAAAAGATACGGACTTAAATGGTAAAAAAAAAAATTGTTATGGGATTAAATTGGTTATTTTACCTATTGAATACTTGTATATTACAAGTATTTTTTTTTTCAAACTTCACGTTCTTCTGGATTATACTATACAAATATTAATGTAGCTGAAACATATTTAAATGTAAACTAAAAGTTTACAAATCATGCTGTATTTGTTACTTTTCATAACTGATTAGGCCATCCCTATTCTATAATGATGTAAACAATTCATGTGTACATTTTTTAAAAAGTAAAAGGATATTAAAATCTAATGAATTCTGATGTGCTGCTTGTTCTCAAGGAAAATGGATTATTAGACCATCGCCTTTAAAAATTAAAATTGAATCCCTAGAATTTTTGGAACGCATACATGGTGATATTTTTGGATCCATTCATCTACCTCGTAGACCATTTCAATATTTTATGATTTTGATGCATCAACGAGATGGTCACATTTATGCTTATTATCAACTAGCAAGTTGGCGTTTACGAGATTGTTAGGGGAATTAATTCGATTGCGTACCCATTTTCCTAATTATCCCATAAACAAAATTTGTATTGACAATGCTAGCATTTTTTTTTCAAGAGCTTTTAATGATTATTTTGTGTCTATTAGGATAAATGTTGAACATCCTGTATCTTATGTTCATACACAAAATGGTTTAGTAAAATCTTTAATAAAACTCTTGCAATAAATTGCTAGACCATTATTTATGAAAACAAGATTCTCAGCTTCTGCTTGGAGACATGCTATTTTGCACGCAACAACATTGATTCGCATAAGGCCAACAAATTCATGAATTCTCCCCCTTCATAATTGGTTCATGGTCATGAACCAAATATTTTCCATTTAAGAATTTTTGGAAGTGCTGTTTATGTTAATATTAATCCACTACAATGCAGTAAAATGGGTTCTCAAAAGAAGTTGTGTATATATGTTGGATATATATTGAGACATTGTTTGAAGATTTATTTACAGTTCCATTGGCTTATTGTTATTTTGATGAATCAGTTTTCCCAATATTAGGGGGAGAAAAAATAAAGTCAGATAAAAATATTTGTTGGAATGAATTGTCATTGAATCATTTTGACTCTCACACAAAATAATGTGAATTAGAAGTTTAAAAGATAATTCATTTACAAAATTTAGCAAATCAATTGGCAAATGACCAATGACCATTGCTAACGAGTCTAAAGCACGTTTGAAATGTGGTAGACCAATCAATTCCAAGGATAAAGTTCATAGTAAAAGAAAATGAGCAACTAATCAAAATGGTCAACATGAGGAATTAAAGACTCTTGAAAAGTCCTCAGACATGACTGATGATTTAGAAGAAATTCAACTA
This sequence comes from Parsonsia alboflavescens, assembly GCA_028571225.1. Classification (NCBI taxonomy): domain Eukaryota; kingdom Viridiplantae; phylum Streptophyta; class Magnoliopsida; order Gentianales; family Apocynaceae; genus Parsonsia; species Parsonsia alboflavescens. The sequence goes on along the minus strand of JAOXNR010052536.1, from coordinate 2,552 downwards.
CTTGAAAAAAAATGAGATCTCAATAAATTATGTTGTGACATCAGAAAAGTGGAATCGAACTGAAATAAACGTTGACAATATTTTTGCATATGCAATAGCAGAAACCATCATCAACAATAGTAATGAGGATCTTGAACCTAGGTCTATATAAATGAATGTAAAATGAGAAATGATTGGATAAAATGGAAGAGACAATTCAAGTCGAATTGAATTCACTGGCTAAACGAAAAGTTTGTTCAACCTATGGGATATAAATGGATTTTTGTGCTCGAGAGAAATGAAAAAAAAAAAAGAAATTGTGTGATATAAGGCATGTATCGTTGCACAAGGTTTTTAACAAAGGTCTGGTGTTGATTATGATGAGACGTACTCTTCTATGGTGGATGCAACAACTTTTCGATATTTATTAAGTTTGACATCAAGTGAAAACTTGAAATGCATCCCATGGATATTGTTACAACATATTTATATGACTTATTTGATAATGTCATTTATATGAAACTTCCCAAAGGATTTAAATTGCCTGAAAGGCATGATCATGACTCTCGAAGCCTTTATTTGATAAAATTATTTGGTTTTGAGATCCAAACTTGTTCTCTTCTCTGCACTGCTGCTATAATTTTTCTAGCTTTGATTTGAGTGTGCATAAAAATTATTAGGTATCTAAGTTCATGTTTCTTTTCTTTTAGAGTTTGATTTGGGGTTTAAAAATGGTGATTTTGGTTGTGCGAAGTTGGTAGCTGATAGGTTTTCTTTTTTACATTTCTTCTCTTCGCACTAGTTCTAGAGGTTGATAGTTGATTGGCTTTCTTTTCTTTGCTCTGTTCTTCTTTTGTCCAATTGATAGAGATCAAGCCGCAACAATGCCAATGGTACCTATTACAAGAGTTAGGGCAGCCAAGATAAAGAGATGATTGGTGATGTTCATTCAATGAGATGAAGTTTGATGGAGGGCAATCAATGAAGGAATTCAACTTGATGAAGATCTAAGGACTTGAAGAAGCAGTTACAAGTGAAGAACAGAGTCTTAAGGTCCTTTGGAATTAACTAGAAGAGGGCACAAAAGAAGGCATGGAAGAGAAGAGCAAAGAAGGACCAAAATGTCCAAGAAAGTGCCCAACCAGCGAGGAAGATAGGCCTGGTCAGTGGCGCTAGTGAGCCCTTGAACTTCAGCTGTTTATCACGCCTATAGAGAACCAAGTACTAGTTCTCACCGGTGCAAGCACCAGCCCCAGTTCCCCCCGTTTTAGATTTTTTCACTTTGTTTTAAATGTGATCTTGACTGTTTTGATCGATTTAACTTAATTTTTATTGACTTTTCTTGGTCTTTTAAGTTATTTTAAAGGGTTATTAATGTCTTTTGACCATTGCCAGACTTCAATTATTGATTCTTATCTTTGAGACTATAAATAGTCTCTTATTTGTAATTTCCTACAACATCTATCTACAAACAACTTTCAAATTGAATTGAATCAATTTTAAAGACCAAACTTGGTCCTTCATGAGTGTTCTTGAGAGAACCCTTGTTCTTAGATCACTAGATATTGGGTATTCAATTATTTTGGGGTGAGGTATTGAGTTGTCTACCAAATCAAGAGATTGATTATTGTTGTTAACCAACAAAGGTCAATCTAATTATTCTTGGACCTTTGATGAGTCCTACACTTTACTTGATTGAATTTTGAATGTATGAACCCTAAATACCTTCTACCTTTAAGAATCACATCATCTTTTTGGTATCAAAGCCATGGTTTTCATCAAAGGTTTGAATATCTTTACTTGTTTTCTTCGTTAAATTGCTAAGATCATATCTTCTTTGTTGAAATCTTATGATCTTATGATGTTTTGTGTTTTGTTCCTTTACATCTATCTTAGTTCTTCCCTTGTGATCTCTTTGTGATTGTGTGAATTGTGCTTGAGGTCAAAAACAAGAGCCAATTCAATTTGTTTGGTGATTTGACTTCTTCTATCTTCTCTAAAAAAAAAAACATCAAAAGCCCAAATAAATAGCGCATAATCAAAAATTTCTAGAAAAAATGACAAAAAAAAAAAAAGTTGTCAAATCATTTAGAATTGTTGAAATCAAGTTGATATTTCTTGTGTTATTGAGCTATTGTTCAGTAGAGATTGTTTATTGGCAAAATTGAGTTTAAGTTGCCATATTGTTGATGCCTATTTGAGATCAAAGGCTTGAAATTATTGAATTGCATATTAAATTTGAGATCACAATCTTTGACTTCAAGGTATTTTATAATATGCCTTTCATTATTTTCTTTGTATTCCAAGCGTTTGTTCAATTGTCTTGAGTTTATTGACCTATTTATTTGAAAGTATATTCCCTTGGTTCTTGTTTGGTGATCATCAATTGATCAGTTGATTGAATTATGTGTATCATTTGGTATTCTTGCCTAAGTGATTTGCATTGCTCTTGTAAGTTGTTTAAGAACTTGAAAGAGGAGTTAGAGTAGAAAAAAGGCAATAAGGGGTGAGCTCCATTGAGTGAGTAAGGGCCAAATTGGGTGACAAACACAAGTGAATTTGTTAGGACATAT
>JAOXNR010052534.1:0-16306 GCA_028571225.1 Parsonsia alboflavescens | reverse complement strand
AAAATGGTGGAGCATCGAAAAAAATAAAGAAAAAAATTTACAACAAAACGTGAAAAAGAAAGGTTGGACCGACGATCCGATTTTCTTGTCAATCTAGTCAGACCGACCATTGTGATAATCATACAAACATTATTAGAAAACAAAAACAAAATTAAGATCGATAGTGTAAAAAATAAAGAGGTGGAGGAAAAAAAAGATGGAGAAAAACATTTAGGATCAAATGTAAAAAAAAAAAAAGAAAAGAAATTTGGAGGTAAAAAATGACAATTTACCTTATGAAATTTCTAAAATGTCCTAATCCAACCTTCCAAAAATACATAAAATACTCCCTCCGTTCAGAATTGAATGTTTCATATTTCGTTTTTAGTTGTCCGGAATTGAATGTCTCATTTCCTAATTTAGATAAATTTTAGCTAAGAAAAGTTACATTACCGTATTAAAATTAATAAAATCAATCATTTTTCTTAAATGTATAAGTTAAATTGGGACATTCAATTTAGACGGAAAGAGTATATATTTTGCTCCAAAATGGATCAATGGCGTCAAAAAAAATGAGGAGGATCAAAAGAGATTAAAAAAAAAAACTTTATGGACCCAAATCACCAAAATAAAATTATTGAAAGATTTTTTCTTTTAAAAAAAGGACCAAACTTATTAAAACAAAAAGGTACGAGACTAAACATATCAGTCATCCTTTAAAATCCTGATTAGGCTGATTTCATACAAATATATATATATATATATTTATATATATATATATATATATATTTATATAAATACAAACATTTAAGATCAACTTTGTAAAAAATATAAAAGGGTGGAGCACCAAAAACAAAAATAAAGAAAAAAAATTATGACCAAACGTGAAAAAGCAAGGTTGGAATAGCGATTTGATTTTCTTGTCAATCTAAGTCGGATTGACCATTGTGACAATCATACAAACATTATAAAAAAAAAAAAAAATTAAGATCGATGGTGTAAAAAATAAAGAGGTTGGCGAACAAAAAAAAAAGATAGAGAAAAATCTTTAGGATCAAATGTAAAATAAAAAAATAATTAAATAAAAAGTTTGAGGAAAAAAATGATAATCTACCTTATGAAATTTCTAAAATGCCCTTATCCAACCTTCCAAAAATACATAAAACACTCCCTCCGACCACAATTGAATGTTTTATTTTCCATTTTTAGTTATCTGGAATTGAATGTCTCATTTCCTAATTTAGATAAATTTTTGTTCAGAAAAGTTACATTGCCTTATTAAAATTATCAAAATCAAACATTGTTTTTAAAATATGTATAAATCAAGTTGGGACATTCAATTCTGGACAGGGGGAGTATATATTTTGCTCCAAAATGGATCAATGACTTAAAAAAATAAGGTGGAGGATTAAAAGAGATAAAAAAAAAAAAAAGGTTTAGAACCAAATTTATAAAAACAAAAAGTTAGAAGACTAAAAAAATAAAAATATCACTAAAAAATTAAAAATATCAATCGTCCTTTAAAATCCTGATTAGGCTGATTTCACCACGCGCTCGTGAGGTCTTAATCCTCGTTGGTCCCATGATCCCAATTGTCCAGTGAAGTAAACCGCTGACAACAAAAGCTTTTCATGATGTAAACAATTAAAATAAAGAAATGAAAAGACAAATAATTCAAAGTGTCAAAACCAGACAAGAGAAAAAGGGATTGCTTCTTGAGTTCATTTATTCCACAGTGAATGAGTGTCACATGATTACTATTCACTTATCATCCCACTTCACAAGGTAAATGTACCAGTGATATTAATCGGTTTGTGTTGGGTGGCCGTTCTTTGTGATTGTTTCTGATAGATATTTTGTTTGTATACCCTTTAGTAATGGGGAATTACAAATCAAGATTGTTTAATCAGCACAACAATGTCATTGTCCATTCCGCAATCTTTTAGTGCATCTTTTGGTCTAATTCTTTTCCAAACGATGTGAAATTCTTGATGGGCATAACTAGAATCTGATTTCAAGTTATAGTCTTTGCCCTCAGGATGTACGAGATGTTAGAAAATCTTTTGATTAAATGGTTTTGCAATAAACATATTAATAGATAAAACGAGTACGATTGGATAAGTCAACCCAAATGGTCCAAAGGTCCCCTGCTTTCAATATCTGAAAGTGAGACTCATTAAATCAAAGAGAAAAGGTGGGTACCGACCTGCTAGCATCGACCCCCCAGGTCATTGACCTAGAGGTTATCGATCTCCTAAATAAGCTCAAGAGAGATACAACCAAAGCTTGGTCCACGACCTGGTTACTCCTAACTCATCTCATAAATCTTCCATGCCACGACCAACGATGCGTAACTCCTAATCACTCAGAAGAGCCAAGGACTACTTGGCACAAATTCACTAGAAGAGATGTTCGAGACACTCAACATCCACGGGGAGGTCGCGAAGTTGGTTTGAAGGTGGGTTAGCGAGCCCGTGGCTCTCAATAGAGACGTGAATGACAAGATCTTTCATCCCAGGGAGACTCCATGATTCTAGGAGCAATTGGCGAGATTCAACAGAATTTCACAGTTATCCTAATGGCCTACTGTTACGTAATACAGAGCAGAAATCCAGAAGGTAACGGACTTCCCCTTTTTATTACTTAACCAAAAACACACAATGAATCTAAGGACTAAGAAACTCTAGAGTAAGCAATTCTTACACTTTATAGAGGATGGTCTTTACCTTTGATATCTCTCAGATATACTAACTTAGGCATTGGAGCTCTTCCTCAGGCGACAGCCCACTCCGATGACCGTTTCTCTTCATTTCTCAAGCTGCTGACCGATTTGTGGGGTGACCCGGAGTCCATTTCTAACCCCATCACATATATTTTGAAGGTCGAACTTGTTGGAGATTCCTAGGCTTAAACCATAGAAAATCCCACAAGAATGAAGGGGTATGTAGCAAGTGATGAAAGGTATCATACCCTTAGGAATCTTCTTGTTGTACTAGCTTGCTTTTCCTGAATAAACTAATCCAAGATGCCTGCTTTCTTTATTTGTTACATTTTGGACGGTATGTATTTTACATTGTTGTTGTCTGATATGCAGAGAATCTCAATTACTACACTGCTATAACTGCTACAACAAGAGAAATTCAGGAACAGCTAAACTTAAACTGGAGGCACTCCCTTGCAATTGTAGATAACAAATTTCTGGAATTTTTTGCTATTGAAAGGTACATGGCTTTCTATTTTAATGATAATGTATGGCTTTATTTCTGCAACTCTTCGTGTGTTGATATGGATCTAAATTGATGGGTTGGTTGGGATTTTTCATAATAAGTGAAGTTGAATTGTCTTATGTGTAATGATCACTGTTGTCAAGTGAGTTTTTCCTACCAATGGTAGAAATCGAAGAAAGGAGAGAATGGAAGCCTATCTTGAAATGATATAATCTCCTCTGTGAATTACTGGCCAAAAGCTGGAACAATGAATCTAAAACAGATTTCTGCATTCTAAAATGGCAATTGTCTTTTTTTTTTTATTCCTAGATGGGGGATGAGAGTCATGGATACACTCCCGATAAGCTCTTTCTACAGTTGGTTTCGAGAGATTCTAGGGACTTACACTTGCTCATGCCGGAATTGGTTGGATCTCAGGAGCAATGGAAATGATGATTCTATCTTTTGTTGGAATAGCAATTCAATCTGAGTAGGGAATCTCTTCTGGTGAAGAAAGCCTTTTGTCAACTGTGGTGTTTGTAGGTATACCTGTCAATTGGGGTTGGTCTACCCCGACCCCAACTCCAACCCCAAGGGTCAGAGAATTTGAAGGGTCAAGACAAGCTGACTCCATTTTCTAAAGAGCCATCAAAACCCAAAACCCAGCCCAACCCCACAAGGGCCAAGGGTCGGGCTAATCAAGTTCTTTTTTTCATATATTTTTTTAAAATTTTAAATCAAACAATTCAATTTTCTCAAAACAAAAAATTGCAGAAAATAGTAAAAAAAGAATAGAAAATTAGAGAAAAATGCAGAAAATGATATACAAACCAAACATACAAATGAAAAACTCAGTATTAATATTCATTACAGTCAAAAATAAAAACAGAATAACTAAACAAACAATCTTGGATACTCCCAAATGGAGTACAGATTAATCATATTCAATACAGAGAGGAGAAATTGATTCTTCTACACTCCCAAATGGACTACTTCCAACTTCAAGAATGTTTGAATCAGCTTTGGATATTGTTTGTTTAATCTCTTCATCTTCATCTAAATCAAAAGAATAAGGAAAAAAAAATCAATTAACATTAAGTTTGTAAGTAATAAAAAAACAACAATTTTCAATTCCTAAAGTTAGATAAACAATATATACTTGTAAGAATAGGGGAAAAGCCATGCAACCAATTTCGAATGTAAATTAGTGTTTTTACTTTCTCTGGAAGAATAGAGGATCTATACTTAGTTAAAACTTTAGATCCCATACTGAATGTTGACTCTACAGTAACTGTAGTGATTGAAATACTAAGAACATCACGAGCCATAATAGAGAGTTGAAGATATTTTTTTACCTTCCCTTTCCACTAACTAAGAACATCCAATTCTTCATTTTGCTCATAATCAATTTTTCCATCTTCAAAGAAAAGATCTAATTCTGACTTACCAGCACTTAAAATTGTTTCACTCTCAAATTCTTTAAATTCCTGTAGAAACATAATTAATAAAATAAATTAATTAGGTTAAGTAATTGAATAGCTAATAATTTTTATGAATAAACAAAGATATAAGATAAGGAAATAAAATGATCAGGGACAATAAAAAAATTTCAGCAACTAAATAAGAAAAGATATCAAATTTAATAGTTACCATAAAATCAACAAAGCATAAATTAGAATTTACATTAAAGATCTTTGAGCCTTTGGATTTACTTCCTCCACTTTTGAATGAACTAGAACCACCAACACTTTTTGAAGTTGGATTGCTTTCATGGTGTACTAAGAGTTTATATAACTTGCTCTTCACTTTTTCAACTTTCTCTTCAACAGACAAAGGATCAATCTTTTTTGGAACAAAGCCTCAAAAATTGAAGCTTCATCCTTGAATCTAAAGCTGCTCCAAAAGCAAGAAGTACACTATACTCCTTCCAATACTTGTCAAACTTCCCCCTCATTCTCTTGGCCATTTCACTTATCACCTTATCATTATTGTGCATGTTTTCATTCCATATAAGTTCAATCTTATATACTTGCATGAAGTATAAATTAGAGGTGGGGTAATTTGAACCAGAAATCAAGTTGGTGGTTTCATAAAATGGCTCCAAGAACTCACATAATTTCTCTCCTTTCCTCCACTCATCATGTGATGGACAACACTTATAATTTCTATCTTGTTATTGCAGACTAGAAAATGCCCTTTCATATTGAATTGCACTGTCAAGCATCAAATAAGTAAAATTGAACCTACTTGATACATCCAATCTTAAAGCAAGTCCAACATCAATTCCCACCTATTGCACACATTCTTCAAATTTTTTCATTCTTGAATCAGAATCCCTCACATACTTGACACTTTCTCTAATCTTAAACAATGATTCTCCACAAACTTTCAATCCTTCTCGAACAATTAAATTTAAAATATGGGCTAGAAATTGTACATGAAAAATTCACCATCCCACAACAAACTATTTTGCAAATGTAAATGTCCCTTCAAAATCTCTTGCATGTTATCATTTGCTGATGCATCATCTAGTGTGAGTGAAAAAACTTTCTTCTCAATTGCCCATGATTTTAAATAATCATAGATAATGGCAGCCAACTCAACACCGGTATGACGAGGAAGTATACGACAAAAGTTAAGTATTTTACTACTTAACCTCTAATTATCATCAACAAAATGAGCAGTTAGGCAAATATACCAATTAGTTGTACATGCTGTCCACACATCAGAAGTCATACATATTCTATTAGGAACCTTAGACATAACCTCCATTAGTTTCACATTTTTCTCTTGCATGCACTTTAAGAACATCAGTAACACAGGTATTTCTACTTGGCATGACAACTTCCGGATTTATGTAATTCACCCAAACTCTAAATCTATCATACTCAGCAAATGAATAGGGCATAGCATGTTTTATGACACTTTCAGCAAGCATTTCACGTGAATTCATTTGATCTATTTTTCTAAGTTGTGCCTTTCCATCTTGAGCAATGAACATTTGCCCTATTACAAGATTTAATATGACGATGTAGATGTGAAGTTCCATAATTTTTTCCTCTTGGACCTGGTACTGAGCCCACCTTGTATTCTGTTTTACATCTAATATATACTGCTCTTTCAGCCCCATCCTCACCTCGACAATTTCTTTTAAAAAAATTCCATACATTTGAAGCTAATTTCTTTTATTTTTTTCTTTGAAGGACCAGAAACATTATCACCTTCATACACCTTTTCGTTAGACCTATTTTCAAGTTCATCTACTTCATCTTCAATATTAATTTCATCACAAGTCTTTTCACTATCCATGATTTTTCTTCAACTGTATATTATAAAATATTGCAAAAATTAGTTTAAACAATACAAAGCTAATAGAGACCAATGGATCAGAGAAAAGATGGAGGAACTGGAAAATTTAATTTGAAAAAAAAAAGTGAAGAACAGAGAAAAGAGAAAATTGGGATGGAGGGTCCGAGGGAGTACTGAGTAGTACTAAACTTTACATAGTATTCTAGTACCAAAGTAACCAAAATACCATATAATCATTAGAGCTTTCCAAAAAAGAAAAGATAAATTATTTTACTCCTGAAACTGAAGCCAGCTCCGATCAAAGAAGATATGGGAACTGATTACCTGAGACGGAGTCGGTGACGGCAACGGATCTAAAGCAGAGCGCCGTGAGTTAGTCATGAGTCTCATGACTACTGGATCTGCCTCCTAAGGGCCAGACTGAGAGTGAGAAAAGAAGAGTTCAAAGTTGAGAGACACAGACTAGAGAGTGGTGGTGGTGGGTGGCAGACCAGCATTGGTGCTGAAGTGAAAACTCTGAACTGAAGAAAATCCGAGAAAAAGAAAAAGAAAAGAAAGTAAGTGTGCTACGGTGACCTATGTGTAAGAAAAGAAAAAGAAATAAATAGAAGTCAGACAAGCAGAAAAGATCACAAGTTGCTTTGGGTAAAGAAATATCTACTGCTTGTTATTGTTCAACTCACAAGAGACAACCCCCAAAGTCAAACGGCCAAACCCTAGAAATTATAAAAAATAATAAATTTTTTTAATATCTTTGGCCCCAAGAGCTAGCCCGGCCCGACCCTCTCTTAACCCTTGTTGGCCCTCAACCCGTAAGGGTAGGGCTAAAAAGCCCTTATGATTATTAGGGTCAGGTCTTTTAAACCCTTAAAAAATGTGAGGTATAGTTGGGCTCAACCCCAATTGACAACTCCACTTGTAACCATGCTATTTGGTGACTATTTTTGAGGCTTTGTATTAGATATTTATGGAAGAAGGAATTTTTCGATCCTACAAAGTAAATACTAACATATTTTTCCAGCCATGTGTAGAATGTGGCAGAATGAATACGTTACCTTTCATGCAGCCTCACTGTCAGATTTTTCCTCGAGATAGGAATCATATGAATGCTACAAAAAAAAAAAAGAAAAGTAACTATTCATATCAATTCATAAAATTAGTTAAAAAAATTAATAACTATATCAACAATGGGTTACTTACTCTCGAAGTGTACTTAAAGCCTCCGAATTGGCAAGCACCCATCGATGAGCTTGCATGAGGCTTATACAATCAAACGCAAAATCAACACCTTTTTTAATTGGCTTTTCCAGCTCCATCCTCTTATCTTTATATCTAGATGGTCTATTTTCTTTTCTCTCCACATCATCCAAGTACCCAGACACAAATTTCATACATTCTTCCATGAGATATCCACTTGCAATTGGGCCCTTAGGATGGGATCTCTTGCCCACATATCTCTTCAAGGTCATGAGTTACCTATTTGGAATGATGAACAACAAATTACTTACATGTATTTTATTTCATTAAGTATGAATACTATTTCCAATGGGACATACCTCTCGATTGGGAACATCCACCTACATTGAATCGATCCAGCAATTAAAGCATCTTCTGCCAAATGTATAATTAGATGTTCCATGATATAAAAAAAAGCCAAGGACAAACATCTTCTCCAAAAGACATAACGTTATAGCAAATCGGTCTTGAAGTTATTCAAGGGATATCACCCTATTTGTCTTTGAAAAAAGTTGCCTAAAACATGCAGCTATTTCAATTAATATAAAATGATTTAAACCAGCCCCCTTTAGCTAGATAAATTAATGTGAAAAACACATAAAGTCAAGGTTCAAGAAAAGGACCATTTAAAATAAATAGGAATCATAGAAAGAAACAAAATCAGTCCTAGTTCAAGAAGATGACTAAGGCACACATGCAGTAAAATCACTTGAAAGAAACAAAATCAGTCCTAGTTCAAGAAGTTGACTAAGGTGCGCATGGCAGTAAAATCAAAAGAAGAAGCATGCCACATAATGGACAAATAAACCAAGCATTTTAGCTATAGAGAAATCAACATTGAAAATTTAAAACTCAATTTTGAAGGAGGTCATATAAAATGAAAATCAATCATCTTAGTTGAAGGATTAGGAGGTGATTTGGTAACTCACCTAAAGCATGCTATTGCTTCAATTAGTATTTGCACAACATTCTTAGGCAATGTCATTCGAGCAGCCAACGGAATTAACTGTTGAAGCAAGATATAACCCAAACTGGAAGGCTTCAAAATAGGATGGAAAGTTTTTTTCATATTCATGACTTGCCTGTCTAGACGGGCTTTAAGTGTATCTTTCGTTCCATTAGTCTCACCTAATATTGTGTGCAATAGGTTATCACAAAAGATTTTTTCAATATGCATTACATCAAGATTATGCCTCATTAGGTTCGTATCCCAATAAGGTAGCTAACATAAGACACTCTTTTTCTTCCAGTTGTACTTGTTTATTCCATTTTTTTTTTTCAAAATCAGACCTACTTCTCTTCCTCACATCCTCTCGTAAATATTCTGTGTTGCAACCTTCAAGCTGCTGCAATATTTTGGCAGCAGAGAACCTCTGTGGTGCATGTCGGATCTCTGGACCACCATGGAAAGACACTTTGTCCTTGTATAGGAAACAATACTTCCTATACAAGAAGTGTCGATTGTATAGGAAACAATACTTCCCACTGTTAGGTTATCGTTAACTCAAGCAATTCACACCACAAATGGGACAAGCTTTGTCATTATGCATCGAATAACCTGCCAATATTAAAGTAGTCAATATGCAATGGCATCCAAACATTACGTTCATTTTCTAAAGTGAGAAATATATAACCCTAACCTGCCAAATTCCCATATGCCGAAAAATCACTTATTATCCACAATAGAGCTGTACTTAAACAAAAGATTTCCCTTTTAACAAAGTCATAGGTCATCACACGGTCATTCCATAATATTATCAGCTCATCTATGAGTGGCTACATGTAAAGTCGATTTTATTTTCTCGAGATTTTAGACCATCAATTAGGGCAGACAATATAAAACCAAGTTGCTTCATGGAAAGCCATGGTGGCAGATAGTAACCAACACAATAGGCCAAGTATTGTGAAGGAGGTTCATGTTTGAAAAAGGATTGAACCCATCAGCGGATAGGCCTATTCGAACATTCTAACATGCTTTACCAAACATATTGTTACCTTGATCAAAATGGTTCCATGCCCATGAATCTACTAGATGACTAAAGACTCTATCTTTGACTCTTCCATCCTCGTGGCTGAAAGTTGCCACAGTGAAAGGCTTTAAATGTAGGAAAGTTACATTTACTAGTGAATTCATACAAGCATGTTTTTTGAAAATAAGGGCATTAGTGTAACATTCCCAAATTAGGTGCATCGAAATGTTTTTAGAATTAGCCTATTTCACATAAAAGCCTTTCCCAATTAAATGGTTGTAGAGCATGTGACAATAATTAACAATAGCATTTTATGGAGAGTACATAAAAAAACTATATTAGCATGATTGTTGTATAATATTTCCATCACCCACAATCCAAACATGGACAGAAGAAGGACATATAACAACATACAACAGTTAAAATACACATAATACCACATTTCCAGGAACATATATATTCAAAGGAAAGAGCCAATCTATCTCAAAGAACCCAAATATATATATATAAGAAAAAAACAAAATCAAAATTAGAGATTAAATTTATCTCAAAGAACCCAGAAATTATAACTCAGGTCCATCTCGCAATGTCATCACAAGCAATGTAGGCCGTACAGACTGGAATTGGAAAGTTCCTAAGAAAAATTATGTTTGGTTCCGAGTGAGTTAAATAATCAACTATGAGTGAGTACTTTTGATGGTCACTCCATCTTGAGCATGAGGTAACTCCAGAATTGAGCTACCTTGAAAATCAACATCTCCAATCTCTAAACCATGCCTAGATACTTTGCCATCAACTACAAATTTAAGCTAAATCAAATACAAGCGACTGTGCCCCAGAACCTTAAATCCCCTTAGCTTTAAATTTGAGCTACATTGAATACCCTCTTCTATTAAGGCAGTGAGCTGGGATTAAGAAAAGAAAACTATTGAGTCAAAGAAGTGAAGAGAAGCTGGCAGAAATCGGAAGAAGAGAAGATGGGCAATGAGCTGGTTTTTTTTTTGTAATTGTGGAAAACAGAGAGGAGAGAAAGTGGTGAAATTACTTGGTTGGAGTGATTCAAGGAAAGTGGCAAAGTTGATCAAAAAAAAAGGGAAAAATATTAAATGTGCACTCCAATAAGCAAGATGAGACTAGTTCTTTCGTCCCTTTCCTATTTGAAATGAAAAAAGTTGCATTAGCCCTTCCTACCTTTCCAATTCGATTTCCCTCCAATACTAGTTAGCCATAAAATCACTAGAAGCCTACAAGTAATAAGGGTTTAGCTAAAAAAATTTGCAGGGGTTTAATAGTGTATTGGCTTTAGGAAATTTAGTCATAAATTAAGAAGGATTATAAATATATTACATAAATGAATATTATTGAAATTAACCTAATATAATTTAATTTAACCTTATATGAATAGTGCTCTTTTAATTTTTAAGATAGAAATATTGTGTGATATGAACAAGCAAGTACAAGGTGGAGGATAAAAAAAGATTAAAAAAAAACATTTTGGACCCAAATCGCCAAAACAAAATTATTGAAAGATTAAAAAAAAAATTAGGACCAAATTTATAAAAAACAGAAAGGTAGAAGACTAAAAAATTAAAAATATCAATCGTCCTTTAAAATCCTGATTCGGCTGATTTCACCACGCGCTCGTGAGGTCATATCCTCGTTGGTCTCAAGATCCCAATTGTCCAGGGAAGTAAACCTCTGACAACAAAAGCTTTTCATGATGTAAACAATTAAAATAAAGAAATTAAAAGACAAATAATTCAAATTGTCAAACCAAGACAAGAGAAAAAGGGATTTCTTCTTGAGTTCATTTATTCCACAGTGAATCAGTGTCACATGATTACTATTCACTTATCATCCCAGTTCACAAGGAAAATGTACCAGAAGCCCCGTAATATTAATCGGTTTGTGTTGGGTGGCTATTCTTTGTGATTGTTTCTAATAGCTATTTTGCTAGTATAACCTTCAGTAATGGGGAATTACAAATTGGTGTATACCAAACACCAAGGTCACTACTTTAATCACATCTTATACCATAATAACTTGATAATTAATCACAAATCAAATGCTAAACTTAATCTATGTACTGATGGCTTTAATTTGATATATTACACGAGTTAAAAGGATTAATAACAAGAGAGAAATCTCATTCTAAAGATAGCTCGATTGAACACACAACGTCAATACTATTCATCAATCTGGCACGGTTCATTACACATCCCACTTCGAACTTTCATACCCGCATAATCATAAATCTATATAAGAGGGTAATAACCAACTGCCAAAGATACATGACTTTTACATCCCATAACTTACAACTCATATTTTTGCATTGCTAAACAAGTTTCTAACTTCAGCATTGCAAGAGTTTCGAGAACACACCCACAACTCTGACCAATTTTAATGTGCAAAATGAGAATCAGGTCTTCAACCTGAACCAAACTTAACCGCACTGAAGTCATCCGAATGGATCAAAGCTTAACTTATCAATTGTTGGACATGCCCTATGACTATATGATGATTTTACTTAGTTGGCATAACTTTGTATCATGATGCTACTTATATCATTATATAATTTACTTTTATATCTGGGTTTCATTTAATTTAAATGTCCTTAGAATAGTTTATTTCTATTCTTAAAACGTCCCTAGTCAAGTGTTATTGAAATTAGATATCAATAATACACTGAGACTAGTATGTGCTGAATGATGATAGTTGTCATAGATATGTGATATCAAATCATTACATAGGTACACGTAGAGTATAGTGTACTAGATTAACCCGCCACAAAATCACTTCATGGATTGTTATATAAGGGTCATGAATGATTTCATTGTGATAATTATGTCTAATCTTTTGACTTGAGGTCAGATATTGCATACTTTGATATTGTTGAACGTCACTCTTAACTGAGTGGACAATGAAGGCATTTGTTGAGTATGCCTTCATTTGTGATGTGGAATGTTGAATGATCAAGATAGGATTTGTCCCTCTTGATATAACAAGAGAGTGATGTCTAGGATTCTTGGTTGAGTGAGATTATGAAATGCATGACCATGTCGTATAAGTAGATATGAAATATTTATCTTATTCGGTTTTGTTAATCTACTCGGGACTAAGAATTGAGATATTGAACTTTACGAGTATGACACGTTCCATGACTCATGTTCAATTATGACTTCTTGGACAAAGAGATAAAGACATGCTATTCTTATCACGGAAGGTTTTGTCTTATCATCGACATTCTCGTTAATTGGATTGCAATAATGTGTTGTTAGACACTGCTTATTATACATGACATTAAATATCGTTTATGTCAAATGCCAATTTTACGAGGACCAATTGGGTCACGCATTTAGAAAGTATCGTTTAATGGGTAATATCTCGTTTGGGACCTAAATATAATTAGCTAAAATTGTTTAAGCTAATTTACGAATAGGAATAAATCTAAAATATAATTAAATATTAAGTATGTGTTAAATTGTAATTATCCAGGTTCGTTGAATTTGGACAATTTCGTTTTCATAGGTTTTCTATTAAGCCGCTAAGTTTGGATTTTGAATCCTATCGATAGTTACAATAGAATTATCTTGAAGATTTCTTCACGAAGTCTTCAAGAGTTATTCTATTTTTTTGAATGACTAATTATTTTTAGTCAGAGCGTCTATGTAGAAAAAGAAAAAAAACTGAGAGTTCAGAGAAACCGAAAACAAGAAAACTATATTCACGATTGAATCTAGCAATTCAATCGTGTTTATTCTTGTGGCTTTGTTCGTGAGACGTACATTGGAAGCGGACATTCGTGTGATGAAGTAGAGGAAAAGGTCGGAGATCTTTGCTGGTGATTGCAAATATGAGATTCTGACGTTCATCTTCTGTTTGAGAATCGAAAAAGGTAATGTCAATACCCTCTCTAGACTCCCTCCGATCGATGCTTGGAAGAGGTCTGTTTGTGGCCTTCCCTTCAATTGGTATCAGAGCTAGATTCGGAGTCTCTAGATGAGTTCTATGTGAAATTATGATTTCATGACATGCCTATATGAAATCGGAATTCTGTTAAATTCATTTTTCAATATGTTTTCGATTTCTGTTAAATTTGATTTTCAGTATGTTTTAGATTTCTGTTAAATTTGATTTTTAGTATTGATGTGATTCCTTGAATTATGGCTGGAATTTAAACATCCATCTATCCAAACCCAAGAACAATCATAATCTGAAATTTTGCCCAAGACTTCAACAAGAGATTCAAGCAAGTGACTAATGACCATGATTGTCTTCCAATATGATCTATTAGTTTGGATTTCTTCAACCCAAATCAATTACCCTAGCCAAGCATTGATAAACCCTAAAGTTTTACTAAGAACCCTAGAAGAGCCCTAGCAACTCTTGGTCAAGTAACCCATTTGAATCCATTTGGAATTCAATCAAATTTCTGAAAAGTGTTTGCCAAGTTAATTGTTTTAATGCAATACAAATGATGGACTATTTATAGGCTTAACCCCATGATTAGGGACTTAATTAGGCCTCTTAAGCTATCTTAGAATATAAAGATAGCAGCTAATAATAAGTGGAAAAGTCCAACTAAAGTCAAGATACTAAGGTTGTAAAACAGGGGAGTAGAAATGCAAAAATTCTGGCAGTTTTCACCAACTATCCAGCTCGTGTAGCCATACTTCCAAGCCTTCAAATGCCATGATTTCTTCATAAAACACTCCTCCTTGATGTCTTCTATCATCTAGAAGCTGAGCTCTTTCCTTGGTTCAGCCTTTATTGTTGGTCGTGCTTCAAACAATGTTGTAAAGTCTAGCGAAGTCTCAACACATTTGCTGAAAGTTTCAGTCTTGTTCATTCAATTTCCAACCTTGCAATGTCCTCTAATCCCTTATATAAGTCTTCATACTTGAATACATTATAAGGTTCTTCAACTTGCCAATCTTCTTGAAGCATAACTTCTTCAATCTTGTCAAGAACTTCAAGTTGTTCATCATGGTCTAGCTTCAATGCCAACCGTGCTACTTTCATCCTCAAACTTGTATGCTTATACTTGAAATATTGATCTTTGTACAAGAACTCCCAATCATTATTAATATCATCTTCAATCTCCAACAAGTCGTTCTTCATTCTTGATCTTCCAACCTTGTATTTGATATACAAGCTCTTCTACATAAACTCCTTTATTCCATAAGCATCTTCATGTGAGATCTTCCATGAATTATCTCATGCCATGTATGCTCCTTGATCTCCATCATTAAAACTGGACAGAAAAGAGGGTGAAAAGAAAAAGGGAGAAACAGAGTGGAAAAATGGAGAGAAAATGAGTTTTTATGCAAAAGAAAGAGAGGTGAAGAGTGCTTGTATCAGCTTCAACCTTTAGTCTTACTTATGTATAAACATTCATTGGTGTCTACTGCTTTTGATGATGAGACTAACACATCTCTTCCTAGTGAAGTTTGTTCTATCTTGAAGGAATTTGAAGATGTCTTTCCGGAAGAGCTTTCACAAGCCTTGCCACCAATGAGAGGGATTGAGCATCAAATAGATTTGATTCCGGGAGCTCCATTACCCAACAAAGCAGAATATAGGACCAATCTAGAGGAGACTAAGGAGCTGCAAAGGCAAGTGGAAAAGCTCCTTTCCAAAGGCTATGTTAGCGAGAGCATAAGCCCTTGTGCGGTACTGGTTTTACTTGCGCCCAAAAAGGATGGAATGTGGAGAATGTGTGTTGATTATCAATCAATCAACAAAATCACTTTAAAGTATCGCTTCCCTATCCCTCGTTTAGATGACATGCTTGTTGAATTGAGTGGTAGTACATGCTTTTCTAAAATTGAGTTAAAAGGTGGCTATCACCAAATTCGCATGAAAGAATGGGATGAATGGAAAAAAGCCGTTAAAACAAAATATGGATTATATGAGTGGCTTGTAATGCCCTTTGGACTCACAAATGCACCTAGTACATTCATGAGATTGATGAATCATGTTCTTAGGGAATGCATAGGTAAATTTGGGGTAGTCTGCCTTGATGATATTTTGGTTTCTAGCAAGAGTATACATGAACATGCTAATCACTTGAGGGCTGTTTTTGCTATCCTTAGACGTGAAAAGCTCTATGCTAACTTGAAGAAAGGTTCTTTTTGTTTACCTCAACTTATTTCTTCGTCATATTGTGTCATCTCAAGGGATAAATGTTGATGAAGAAAAGGTAAGGGCCAACACCAAAAAGTGCAAGTGAGGTAAGAAACTTTCATGGTCTTGCATCATTTTATAGAAGGTTTGTGCCTAATTCCAGTACCATTGCAGCTCCCTTAACTGAAATTATTATGTCCAAAGTGAAGTTAAGATGGGAGAGTGAATAAGAGAGTGCCTTTCAAATGCTTAAGACAAAACTTGCTACTGCACCTATTCTTTCTTTACCTGATTTTTCCAAAGTGTTTGAGATTGAATGTGATGCTTCGGGGGTGGCAATTGGGGCTGTTTTGATGCAAGAAAAGAAACCAATTGCTTACTTTAGAGACAAGTTAAATGGAGATAATTTGAACTACTCTACATATGACAAAGAATTGTTTGCTTTGGTTAGGGCCTTGGAGCATTGGCAACACTACTTAT
>JAOXNR010052533.1:0-16309 GCA_028571225.1 Parsonsia alboflavescens | reverse complement strand
AATGTGAAAATTCTGGCAGTTTTCACCAACTGTCTAGCTCGTGCAGCCATACTTCCAAGGCTTCAAATGGCTTGTTTACTTCATTAAACACTCCTCCTTGATGTCTTCTATCATCCACAAGATGAGCTCTTTCCTTGGTTCAGCCTCCATTGACAGTTGTGCTTCAAACAATATGTAAAGTCCAGCAAAGTCTCAACACATTTGCTGAAAGTTTCGGCCTTGTTCATTCAATTTCCAAGCTTGCAATGTCTTCTAATCTCCTAAGTAAGTCTTCAGACTTGAATGCATTACAAGGTTCTTCAACTTGCCAATCATCGTCAAGCATAACTCCTTCAATCTTGTCAAGAACTTCAAGTTGTTCTTCATGTTCTAGCTTCAATAACAACCTTGCTACTTTCATCCTCAAACTTCCATGCTTATACTTGAATAACTCCTAATCATTATTAATATCATCTTCAATCTCCAATAATTGTTTCTTAATTCTTGATCTTCCAACCTTGTATTTGAAATACAAGCTCTTGTACATAAACTCCTTTATTCCATAAGGATCTACATATGAGTTCTTCCATGAATTATCCCATGCCATGTATGCTCCTTGATCTCCATCAGTTGTCCTAGCAGGGGATATGCAACTCGCATCAGAATGTTATCTTGTTGAAAGCAGTACAGAGGGCTCGATAGAGCTCAAACGGGACGATGTCATCCACCTCCCCAAAGGGAATGATGAGTTCAGAATTTTAGCGACTAGCAGGGGAGAGAAAGTATTCCTTAACTCAGAATTCCACGAGAAAGGGATAAAGATAGGCGAGCTCTTGCCCTCTAAAGTTAAAGGGAAGCTCATTGACTCCCTCCAAGAATATCTGATGGTCTTTGCCTGGTGACCTAGTGACCTCAAAGGAATAGATTAGAAGATTGCTGAACTTAAGGTCAGGCTCAAGCCAGTAAAGAAAAAGAATATGATCTTCGCTCCAGAGTGAACCGAGGTCATAGCTTGAGAAGTCCAGGCTCTTCTCGCTGCTGGAATCTTAAGAGACTTGGTATACCCAGAATGGCAGGCCAACCCAATGATTGTACCAAAGAAGGGGGGAATGTGGAGGATGTGTGTGGACTTCACCACACTAAACAAATACTACCAGAAAGATTCCTACCCACTCCCAAGCATTGACCAGATGGTGGACTCAACGGCCAGATATCCATGGCTATGTTTCCTAGATGCCTACAAGGGATATCATCAAATTTCGATGGAAATAGAGGACATGGAAAAGACCTCCTTTATCACCAAGGTCGGTACCTATTGCTACACCAAATTGCCACTAAACCTAAAGAATGCAAGAGCAAAATTCCAGCAGGCTATGCACAAGGTCTTCAAAAACCAGCTTGGAAGGAACGTCGAGGTTTATGTGGACAACCTTGTCATCAAATCCAAGACTTCAGAAGACTTCATTGAAGACATCAAGGAAACTTTCCAAACATTGAAAGCTGCCCAAATGAAGCTCCATCCAGAGAAGTGCACCTTTGGGGTCTCAGCAGGAAAATTCTTGGGCTTCATGATATCAAAACAGGGCATTGATGCCAAGCCTGACAAAATAAAAGCACTGTTGGACATGGAACCTCCCATAAACATTAAAGAAGTTCAAAGTTTGACAGGAAAGATGGCAGCACTGGGGTGCTTCATCAGCAAAATGGCAGACAAAGGAGAAAAATTCTACTACGTCATAAAAAGGCCAAAAGACTTTCAGTGGACTAAGGACTGCCAAATGGCTTTTGGCAAACTAAAACACTTCCTAGCAAAGACCTCTCAGCTTATCACTCTGTGGTCAAGAGAGGAAATTTTGATGTACTTTACTGCGAAAGAGAAAGCAATCAGCTCAATGCTACTGGTAGAAAGTTCGGGTTTACAATCTCCCATTTATTATGTAAGTCGTTTGCTCTGAGGTCCCAAAATTAGATATTCGGACCTCAAAAAAATTTTGTACCTCATTGTTATTACCTTAAGGAAGCTAAAGCCATACTTTGAAGCTTACCCGATAAGAGTGTTAACCAAAAAGCAAGCTTTGGTGACAATGAAGTGGTCTCTCGAGCTCTCGGGATATCAAATTAAATTTAAGCCAAGGAAAGGAATCAAAGCTCAAGCTCTCTTAGACTTTGTAGAAGAATGCACAAGAGCCCCACTGGAGCTGACAAGCACTTGTGAAAATAATATCTGGACCATGTACACAGATGGCTCCAGCAAAAGGAAAAATTCAGGCACGGTAATTGGACAGATCAGCCTTGAGGGAGTGAGAATCCCTTACTCTATGAAGTACAACTTTCCAACCTCAAGCAATGAATCCAAGTATGAAGCTCTCTTAGCAAGTCTAAGACTCATAAGAGCTCTAAAAATGCAAAAATTGCAAGTCAAAACTGTTTCACAAGTTATAGCCAAGCTAGTTGCCAGAGAATACGAACCTAGAGAGGACAAAATGATCAAATATCTCAAAAGAGTAAAGGATACAGCATCCAAACTTGAGCATTTCCACATCGAGCACATACCCAGAGAGCAAAATACAGAAGCAGATGCACTATCTAAAGTCTACCGAGAGATAGTCAGAAAAAAGGCAGAGCTACTAGTGGAATAATTACACTCTCCCAGCATATACCAAGAAGGGAACTTGGTTATAGAGGATCAGGCAGACTGGAGATATGTAATCTACAAATTCCTCAAAGATGGAGACCTTCCACAAGACTCCAAAGACGCTCACCAAGTGCGAAGATGGTCACCTCACTACATCCTAATAGGAGATGAGGAGGTATACAGAAGGTCATACACCTGGCCATTGCTCAAATGCTTAAGCAAGAGAGAGGGACAGTATGTCATTGAAGAGGTACATAGTGGAATATGTGGATCACATAGAGGAGCAAAAATCTTTGCCAAGAAAATACTAAGGACGAGATACTATTAGCCTTCAATCGTTTCAAACGTCGAGACAGTCATTCAGAAATGCACGAGTTGCCAGTTGCACAGGAATAGATCACATGTGCCACCAACGAGGTATCAATCCATTAACGCCTCAGTACCTTTTGATATCTAGGGTATTGATATTCTAAGACCTTTAATAAAAAGAGTGGTGGGTGTTCAATTCCTAATTGTTGTCATAGAGTACTTCACCAGATGGGTTGAAGCTGAGCAAACGGCAATAATTTCATCGACAAAAGTCCAATATTTTGTATGGAGGAACATTGTATGCAAATACGGGATCCCCCGAGCTATAATTTCATATAATGGACAACAATTCAGTAGCTACCCATTCAAAACTTGCTACGAAAACTCAAACATTAAGCAAATATTGACCTCTATTGCTTATCCCCAAGCAAATGGACTAACTGAAGTCACAAACAGAACGATTTTGGAAGGACTTAAGAAAAGGCTCACCGAGCTCGAAAAGGATGGTCGCAAACCTTTCTAGCCAATTGAAATTCCAAGCATTTTGTGGGCATAACACTTAGGAAAGCTACTGGAGAAACACCATTCAGCCTATGCTTTGGTGCAGAGGCAATAATGCCAGTTGAGGTCGGAATGAAGTCCTTAAGACTGATCAAATATGATTCAGTCTTAAACAAGGGGGAGAGAAGGGCAAACCTCAAAGTCAGAAACAAAGTAATGGAGGCTGATAGAATGTACAAAAGGCAAGTTACAAATTTTTTCAACAAAAGAGTGAAAAAAAGCATTTCACAATTGGAGAAATTGTCCTCAAAAGGTCAAATGTTGGAAAACAGAGACAACCAACCAAGCTACAAGAAAGCTGGAAAGGACCTTATATACTCCAAGAAGTTCACAAAGGAGGGAGCTATAAGCTCACTAATCTCAAAGGAAGACAACTCCTAAGACCCTGGAACATTTGCTATCTAAAGAAATTCAATGCCTAAAGCTTCTAAGAATTTCTCAGACATTGCAAACCTCGTAGACTCATTAGTTCAACTCGAGAAACTGTTTGAAAAGACCCCGCTGAATAGCAAGATGACCTCAGTGACCTTTTCAGCGTAGTTTGAACAACATATAAATAAAAGATAAGTGTTTTAAAGCTTATGGAGATATTATTTCCATCTTGTTTGCCTTAGTATTGAAAACAGCATAGTTCATTATGCAAGTTCAGGACGCTAATGTGAAGGCAACATATTTGGAGAAAAGTAAAGCCGTTAGAGAATGAGAGGCCACAAACAAACCTCGAAATAAAAATATCCAATTCGAAGCAGAAAAGTAAATGGAATTTTTAGCATTGCAGATGTGAAGGAAAATAATGGAAGATCCTATCGTATTACAAAGTCCTCCCAAGGTTGTTTCTTCTTTACCTGTGGATGAGGGGCTCATCATCATCATCTACATCCACTTCCAGAGCTACTTCTGGGCCAAGGGTGCTTGAGGGACCTGCAAGATAACCAACAACATTGTCAGGATAGAGGTCTACTTAAAGTTAGCTGAGTAACTTAGAAACAAAAGGATGAGTACCATTTTGAAACTAGCATGCAAGAGATGAGAGAAATATTGAGTAATCAAATCTCCACAATTAGGTTCAGTCATACCTTTTGGGCGACCATAGGCCACGGCAGCAATGTCCAAGACCTCCTTTGCGATTTCCATCTCAACAGGAGTCTCCACTGGCTATTTCCCTTTCGTTGAGGGATCCTCTCCAGTTTGGCGGATCTCAGTTACTGCCACATCTTCCTACCAAGTCGCCACGAGATCATCCTTAGCCTAGGGGAGAGGACCAACAGCATCAGGGTGATATAACCCCTCATGGATCTCAGGGTCGACCTTTAGGTCCCCATTAAGCTCTCGGAGCATATCCACCACCTCCACATAGAGACCAAAGAGTTGAGGACGAAGGAGGCTTTCCACATAATCCCTGAAGGCAAGTACTCCCTCGAGCTTGTCCAAAGACAGGTCCCCCCCTTCATCATAAAGGGATTTGAAGCCCCCCAGCTGAGCCTCAAGCTCAAGAATGCACCCCTTCTGCTGGTTATTGAGCTCAAGCAACTCCTCATTCCTTTGGTCAGCCTCCCCCAAGGTTGAAGACATGGCCTGACTGTCACCTTTGGCCCCATCAATCTCCTTCCTACACTCTTGCGGGAGGTTGAACAAGGAAGCAAAATGGGCAGCAACCCCGAGCTCGGCAACCTCCTTAGTCAACTGGGCTTTCTCATCTTACAACTCAGTGATCAAGGTGGAGAACTCCTGATTCTTCCTATCCCTTTCCTCCAATCTCCTCAACTGCTCACCAAGGAAGACGTGATTCTGCAACCAGAGAAAGGGGAGGTCAGTGCTAAAGATCAATTAAAACAAATATACTACTAAAACAAGAGAAAGATTGAGAAGACTTACTGCAGTATGGAGGGAAGCAGTGAATAAGGCCAACTCAAAATCAGTAAGTTGCCGGGATATTTCCCGATCAACCGGTGGCCGCATTCCATCACGAATGATTGACAGTGCAGTGATTAGAAGAAAGAGTCTGAAGACTCCAGAGCAAGATCAGGGGTCCACCTCCTGGTCCACTTGGCAGCATGGATGGTCAGGGCAGCATCATCCAGCCTTTTCAGCATGTTGGCAACCTCCTCAGCCGCACAAGCTCTGACCTTGACCTTGAGGTCCCCGATGCCTTCCTCTTCCTAGAGGAGCTTGCAGGGGTCTTCTTTGTGGATTGAGAGGAAGGGAAGGAGGAAGAGATGTTAATTTTTACAAGCCTTTCAGGGGCCCGTATTGCAACGACCTCAGTGCCCCTCTTCAAGGTGGTCCAAGTCCTATCAACCACTGCCACTTGTTTCCCCCTAGCTTGAGGAAAGGGAATTTTGGCAGCAGTGGTGGTAGCAGCAGCTGCAGCAAAAGAGGCATCGGCGGTGCCCCCGACCCTACCAGCATTAGCTTGGGGGCTAGTGGACTTCAAAAGCCAAGAGGTGGTCCTCATTGCTATCAAAAAAAAAAAAAAAAAAAGAGTTGTTAGTACACGGCAACACAAAGAAAAGAGAAATTAATCAAAGGTAAGAAAACTCCCTACCGGACGGGGATCCCCATAGCTCTCCTAATTGAGGAGAGGTTGTGCTCTGTTAGACTCCCTAGTCCAGCAGGGCGAAGGAGAGTTTCAGGCCAGATTGGAAGAGTGCATCCAACCTTGACATTTGCAGAATTTGCTAGGTCAATCAGGGTGGCCCTATGCTTTAGTTGCTCACTGGACAGGTCAGGGAGCTCATTGAAGAAAGAATGGCTCAAATTCCAATCTGGATAAGGCTCGAATTGGATTAAGTTGTTTAGAAGACAGGCAAAGAAGAAAAGATTTTTCCATAGCCCTAATGAGGACTGGAAAGGACCAACTAATTTATATCAGGGGTTAAATTGTAAGTACCCTTTGGAGGCACCCTTGGGGGCTGAAGAGATGCCTAACCTAAAGAAACTCCAAAAGAGCTCTGAAGAAAGTGGAACCCTAAAACGATGGCAGGTTGCTATGAAAGCGACCACAATCCGGATGGAATTGGGGACAAGTTGAGCAACGGGGAAGCCCCAAAAGTATGCAAGGTCCATGAACAGAGGGGCAGGAAGGGTAGAAGAATACCTCCCCTAAGGCTGGCAACATAAAGGATTATGCGTCCATTACATTGGCTGTAAGGGCTTTCCCCCTCCATAACGGCGACAGTGTCACCTTTCTCCAACCCTTTCTCCCCACTGATTTCAAAAATATCAGTGGAGTCCAAGGAGGAAGACATAGAAAAGGCCTCTAATTCAGAGGGTTTGTAGACTTCGCTCTTAACAGGGGGAGCTTTGACAGAGATTGGAGGAAAGTTAAAAACCCCATCTCTAGGTCGACGGGAGAAGAGGAAGGGGCTACCTCTCCCAAGTGGAGAGAAGGGGTGTTGGATGCAGAAGACATGGCAGGGGATGCAGAAGACATCTCTATATTGAAAAGAGGAAAAGATAAACATTTTCTCAAAAATGAAAGAGGGAAAAAGAGAATTCACTCGATAAATTCCTCGAAGGTGAAGAAGGGAGTTGTTCTGAATTACTAATTCACTAGAGCAGAGGAAGAGAAGGAGTTCAAAGAAAGAGCAAGAGGTAAAAAGGTACTATAAAGCCTAGTTCTAGCACGCTATGGAAGAGTTTAGGTAAAGTTCTAAATCTTCAAAAGGCTCCCAATTTATATGAGATAAGGAGTCCCTTAGGTTGCTAAAATGGAACCGGTACTGCAGAAAACGAGGCAACTTTCCAAAACTAAAGAGGCATGTTTAGCCATTGTAAAGAAAAATGGAGCAACCTTTTAGAGGTCGCGACTTTAAGATGTAATTTAGGCACCACGACCTTTGAGCTCACTAGGCCTAAATAGGGGTCATGATGGGAGAAACAGGCATGACCCTGACAAAATCAACCTGAATAGGCACGACTCGGACAAAGTCAACCCAGATGGGCTCAAAGGCCCAACCCTCAATACCTGAAAGTCAGACTCACGAAGTTAACGATAAAAGGTGGGCAGCGTCCTGCTACCACCGACCTCCTAGATCATTGACCTCCCAAATAAGCTTAGGAGAGGTCTTACCAGGCCATAACCTTCGACCTGATACCTGATAAGCTCCAATCCGTCTCATACATCTTTCATGCCATGACTAATTGTGCGCGAC
The DNA here is from genome assembly GCA_028571225.1 of Parsonsia alboflavescens. Lineage (NCBI taxonomy): Eukaryota > Viridiplantae > Streptophyta > Magnoliopsida > Gentianales > Apocynaceae > Parsonsia > Parsonsia alboflavescens. The sequence goes on along the minus strand of JAOXNR010052533.1, from coordinate 8,671 downwards.
TCCTAACATCTCCCGTGAGCCTACGATCACTAAGCGCGACCTCCCAGAAGAGATAATTGAGACCCTCAACGTCCACGGGGAGGTCATGAAGTTGTTCCAAAGATCAGTTAGCGAGCTCGTAGCTCTTGACTAGAGACATGAATGGCAAGATATCCCAATCAAGGGAAACTCCATGATTTTAGGAGCAATTGACGAGATAAGATATGATCTCACACTTATCCTAATTACCTACTGTCACGTAATAGAAGAGCCCTAATCAAAGAGATAATTGACTTTTTATTAATATATAATCAAATAATAATCAATCTATGGACAAAGACTGTTTTTGGAATTAATTACATAAGATTACTCTCTCAAAATACTGACTTAGGCATCGAAACTCTTACGTGGGTGATAACCCACTCTGGTTACCTTCTTCCTTTCTTCTTAGGTTACTATTATTGACGTCATCACGGTTTTTGTGTGATCTCAAAGCTACTCTTGAGCTCCATCACTAATATTTTTGGGGCTTCTAGTGTCCATCTCCTAACTCTCTTTCAAGTGAAACTCAAACGATCCTTGAAACTAGTCTTAGATCCCAATCAAATAAAGTTAAACACGGATTACAATAGGAAGGTCAAGGATCTAGAATCTACTACAATTAACGTCGTAATCTTACCCTATTGGCCTGATTATGACGACTTAATGGGATTGTTTCTCCTATAGGATTCTAGTTAGTCATTCTTCTACTTTTCCTCTAATTAACAGAAGAGGGACCATATGTTTCCAAAAAAAACTTAATAAATTTTTAAGCTCGCAAAATGGGTTTAAGTTGAAACATTGTATCAACTTCTTCAAAGATAGAGGGGGGGACTAAGGCCAGCCCTAAATTCTTGCATCTACTTTACCGTTTTGGATCTTGTAGATGTCACTCCATTATATTAATAAAAACCTTACCCAATCTTTAATTGTTAAATTTTTTTTAATATATGTTATAAACTAGACTCTAAAAAGATAAAATAAATCCTAAAAATAATCAATCTTTAAGGAAAGGACAGGTGTTAAATTTTTATAAGAGTAACGACAAAATCCAAAACCAAAAGAGTACAAGTGAAAATGGGATACTCAATTTCATATAGAGGGAGTATCATTTTTCCCACTATTTGTGATAAGATAAGATTTGGTTTTTGAATCATTTTATTTAACTGTCAAATTATCAATAGCCTTCAAAAACAAAAATATAGGCGAAATCAGAGAAGGGAAATCTCAAATCTGCAATGCATCATAAGTCAATCAGTGTGCAAGAATATGATCAAAATACAGATTGAGAGAAAAAACTATTATAACCCCTTTTCATACTTAGCTGAATGGGATATCATCAGTCCCATGCATCTCATCGGGTCTTTATTAAATAAGATTTCTGTCAGTGTTTGGGTCTCTCTAAAGACTATAGGCCTTAAAATATGACCTAAACTTCAAGGACAGTAGGCTTGGGAGTCGGAGTAATTCAACTTGCTCCAGGTTGGTCCGGGTGTCCCGGGGTCAATCTTACAGCAACGAGGGAATGATCAAGGGCATGGTACCTGCAAATGATAAATCACTAAAGAGAAGTACTCAAAAAGCCCAAGAAACCAAAAATGTTGAACATCATCATGGTGTGTTATCCAAGAGAACGATGCCACAAGCTTCTATGAAGGAAACCAGAACTTAACATGGTCAAACTGGCAATTTTTATTTTGAAAGTTACACAACAAATCAAAGAAAGAGAGATTGAGACATCATCAAGAGATAATTGCAAGCAGAGGAGAGACATCTAAACACTAAAAACATCCATTTATTTTCAGTGGACTGTTAAACTTAATGTATCTAAATAAATGTTATAGGGATATATATCATATTTAATGGACACGTTTATAAATATCAGGATTCGTAAAGGTGGAGCATCACCTTTTTTATTTTTCTAATATCTATTACACTCGGAAACAAAAGTATATACTATCCGAAATTTAATTGATCATATTGCATGGCAATTCCCAGGGGAAAAAAAAACCTTACATATGAATTCCTTTCATCGTAGAAGCCCAACCAAAACGTTTCCTGTACTGACAGCTTTCATGGTGTTGGTCGATATATAGCCAGGATGCAGCAATAGAATGAATGATCTACATTTTCTGGTCTCTCATTTCTCCTTCTAGCTAACATCAAAGATAATATCTTAATCTATGGGTTGATTGCTATTATAAACTATGTTAACAGTTTCATTAACACAACTAATTTTGAAATCGAAAAAAATAGAACACATACAAAACAGAAGGGAAGTCCAGGTGTAATGCTTACTCCCCCACTTCACCTTTCAGTGCAACCAAAGAGAAACGCTAACCTTACACTTCCTTTCATGTCATACAATAACAACAACCTTTCTATTGAAAGAGGAAGGGAGACAACTCAACTACCTCTCCTCTTGTCTCCTCTCCTCTCCCCTCCCTTCTACTCTCCATCCACCTCAGGAAGCCAAACCATGTCTAAGGTTGAGGTCCCTGATTAAGATCACACATTCAAATCTTACTTAGCATTCAGCAAACCAAATAGGCATCTCTTAAAGATATTCTACATTTTTTTCAAACGACCCAATTGGAAATTTGTCATCAAAACAGAACTTACTGTTGATGAATGTTTCAACTTTCTTTTCTTCTTGTGTTCGCCAATTCTATACTCCCTCCAATTAAAGTCATTCACAGGGTGATATTTCACGGAGCCCATCTTTTCTTTGGCTGCCTGAAGCTTTGCTTTCTCTAGTTTCTGCAGTGACAAACATTCAAAACCTGTAGGTAATTTGAAAGCAATTTAACACAGAACTCACTGGTACAATATTATGTAAAATAACATATATACTTACAAGAGCCTTATCATAACCACTAATTTGTTTCTTGTAAAGCCAGAGTTCCATTTCAAGTGCACTAATTCGAGAATCTAGATGGACATCAATTTGCTCAACCATCTGATTTTGCCTACTCCGGACAATTTCTGGCTGCCAAATGTTCAGTGCAACTGATGCTTGCCTGAGATTATTTGAAAAAAATACCATTTGTTTCATGCTTGCTCCCATATTGCAAAAGTTATGAACATAGAGATCACAGACTATCAAAGCCAAGAATAATGCTCACTCATTTTCTGAGAAGCTCACCTTAACATACATTCTCTCAGAAGCTAAAAAGCCTTTACAACACAAAATTAAGGAAACTTAAATATCCAGAAACAACAAGAGCGTAAAAGATAGATGCAAGTATGAAACTGATGTTGAGGAATTGAAGAACAAAGGGAAAAAAAAACCAGGGAGCCAAAAAGCAAAAATCAGAATCATCTCAAAGCATTTGACGGGTGGCAGTGGTCCTTCAATAAGTCATGAAAGAAGCAAAGCATGGATATTTCAACTGATAGTCAACAAAACGACAATTTTCTTATACTAACTTTTCTTGTCACTAATTATAAATCATTGTTATTAATTAATTAGGTATTTGTATGTGTTTTTTCTATATTATCCCTCTAACAATATATAGTTAAATGGTATTCAGATTTTTGAATGATGATTAGAGTACATTTTAGGAAAACAAAATTATCTTAGTTTTTACAGAATAATGACAGGTGACTTATATTTATATTTAGTGAGAGAGGGAGTACATTTATCAGAGAATGCTATGGGTGCACCCATATGTATTCATATGATCAACAGAAGATCAGCTCTACATAAGTAGACATGTGCATTCCATATCTACTTCTACAGCATTATACTTCACTGGAGATACAGTTTTTTTGCTCTGCTAAACAATTCTGCATATATTTGTTTTCAATAGTCTTGTACTGCAAATCTTAACTTCATACTAGAGCTAAGCCATATCCTGAGATAATCCTGATTTTTCTTTTTGGCTCCTTTTTGTTTTTAATTTTTTTTCCCCTTCGTTCTTCAATTCCTCAAATCAGTTTCCTCCTTGCAACAATTCTTAACAGACAGAATCAATGAAGAGGGAAGAGAGAAAAGGAAAACGGAAAGGGAAAAGAAAAAAGAGGCATCAAATAAGTGAATAAATTACCTGACTTTATAAAGGTTGGATAACTCAGCCAAAGTTTTCCTCATCTTCTCTGTTTCTTGGTCAGAATGAATGTTTATCTCCCGAATCTTCCTTGAGCACTCGGCGATTTCACACTCGATTCTCCAAACAACTCTTCTATGAGCTAAAAGCTTCTGCTCCCTGTCCCTCTCGTACCTTCTCAATGAATTATGTAACAAAAATGATTACACTACTTCACACAGGAATGGCAGATAAAGATTCAAGTCCTAAATTACAGGCAACAAAACGAGTACTTTCTGCTGCTTTGTCGAACAAAATAATCCCAGTTGTCCCAGAAATTACTTCTTTTTCCTCACCTTTTGGCCTTCGAAGAATGAGAAATTTAATAAGAATATAATCATAAGAATTGAAATTGAAGGAAACCTGGTTCTGTAGAGGGCTTTATAACCAGAAGATGTCCCCGTGGAGGCTTTGAAATCCGAAGAGAATAAAGACGACCAGAGGGAATCCTCGGAGGAAAGTCTGTTGAGGAATCTGCAAGTGATGGAAACGCAGCAGAGATCTTTGTAGTTGAACTTCGAGCTCTCAATTCCGGTCTCTAAAATTCTTCCCCACAGCTCCTCAGGCAAATTAGACATTTTTTCAGATGAATTCGGGTTCTCTTGGTCGGTTAGTAATGGTGAGAGGACTTCTAATATATATATACGACGAGCTATTAAAGGTAACTTTTGGGCAAAATATCCTTTTCAATCCCTTAAGTTCGACGTATTAACCACACAAATCCCTCAAGTCTATTTTTATCTTTTTAAGTTCTTTATGTTTTTTCAATCAGTCATTTAGATTCTTTTGATTTAAAAGCTCAACTCCAAATCAAGTGAAAGATTAGAAATTTATTTAAATCAAACATTCATGGGCAAAATCGATATTTTACTACCTTTTTATTTTATTCAACCTCCTATCTCAATTGCAAGTTGAATTTTTCTTTGAAAAACCCAAACCATCAACCTAAACCTGCTACCATCTAGACCAACCAAAATTGGTGGTTTGCCCACATTCTTCTATGAATGGAGCACAGGTATAGTAGTAGCAAGATGATGATTAGTGATAATCAAGAGAATGAATGCTGTATATGTTTGGAATTTTTTAGGGAGACAAGTTCAAAGGTATTGTTAGGTGTCACCATAGGCTAATGCCATTGGATTGAGCGACCTAGAGTATATAGATGGGTGTGCAAGCAATGGAGATGGTAAGTTGAAGAAGATAGGAAAATTATTTAAATAGTAAAATAACAACTAAAATAAATTTATGGTCGTTGATTTGGTCTCAAGTTTGAGTTTTCAAGTAAAAATGATCTAAATAACTGTTCGAAAAAACATAAAGAACTTAAAAAGATAAAAATAGACTTGAAGTATTTTTGTGATTAAAATATCAAACTTAAGGGATTAAAAAGGCCATTTTCCCTAATTTTTGTTTGAAAAAGAGGGGCTTACTTTTAATTAAACTAATACAAGATCCTCACTATGCACGAAAAAGTAAGAAAAGTAATTCAATCAGATATTCATCACCGGTACAAATTATATTTTTAAAATAAAAATCAAAAAGTTAAAATATATTCTTTTTTTTGTATTATTAATAATTATTTGTTCAAAAAAAAAAGGTATATTCATATACATTACATTTTAGATTACTTCAAATAATTAAGCTCATATTTGTTAATACAGCTTTAAATTTCATGATGAATTATTATTGATATTGATATGTAAATTCTTTTATTTTGATTATATTTCACAATATTATTTATTAATATATTATCACTATTTACTTAAATAAGTTGAATAAATTTTTAATTCTTATAAATTAAATAGAATAAACATTGCATTAAAAATATTACAATCATTTTTTTATAAAGAATTTGTTAAGAATACAAAGATTTACATTTATTAACTTATTAATATTTAATTAGTTTTATTCACAATATAACTAACTGAATTTATTAAATATTTATTTAATTAAAACTATTAATATAGTTTTATTTTGTAAACAATTAGACAATAATATAAAAAGTCTTTTTAGAAAAATCATCTTCGATTTATCTCTAGAAATATAATAAATTAAAATAAAAAAAGTAACTGCAAAAAGAAAAAATAAAACTCAACATGTTATTAACAATAGGAAGATTGGTCCAAAACCTTTCTTTTTTAATTTTTTTAGTCCCCCCCATCAATTTTTTTTTGTGACTTTGGTCCATATCGATTCAAATTTTAATTTTTGTCTGGATTTACCATTTCTTATTTTTACTACTTCGTCTGCTATTTTTACTTACATTTGGTTAGTATAATTATTTCATTGAATTACTTTATTAATATGTTTTACTCTTGCTTCTAAAATTTCTATTTTTCCTTCTACTTTAAAAGGGGAGGCTTTAAGAACATGATTATTATATCCTATATTAATTTCTTCTAGTGGAGGCATAATGGATTATTTTACTTCACCTTTGCTAGTATACCATTTTTGTGCTATAACATTTACAAATTCTAGTAATTCAATTCTTTTAGTTTTATCTAACCATTCAAAGTAATCAAAATGATCTTTTACAATTAACATGTCATTATAATACCTTTCTCTTAATTCTACTGTTCTCTTTTCTGGGATAGTTGCAAAAAACCATTCCCTATTGATTTCTTTTTTCTTACTGTAAAATAGTTTTCTAAGTAGAGACTTATCAAGCTCAAATTTCTCATCAGATTTTATTACTAATAATCTACTATCTACCATTTTAGATAAAGTTGGACTTCCTGAGTTTTAACTAATAGTATCTTCATAATTTGGTTTAGGAATTTCTATACTTAAATCAATACTTGAAAATCTGTTTGATCTAATACTTTCTGATTTATCAAGTTTATAGCTAGTAGATGCTTCTGAGTAAGAATTTCTATTTTTTATTAATGCAGTTGGTCTTTTGAATTCTAGTTGAATACTTCCATCTGGTGTTTCTATTACCTTTTCTAATGTTTTAGATTCGTGGTACCTTCTTTCGTTTAGTCTTTCAAGATTCCATTTATGATCTTTGTTTTCTAAAAACATCTTTCCATTTTAAAGTTCTAGTACAAAACTACTAGATCTGAACAAATTTGTTTCTAATAATAAAGTTTCATTTGGATTAAAGTGTTGAATTGCTTTTGGGTTTACTGTTGTTTTCATTAACTTATAGTAAATCCTATATACTAATGCTAATCCTCTAGTTCCTATTTTAACATTGTAAATTTTTTTTTTTTTTTTTGCAAATTTAATGTTAAAACTTTCAAAAAGTGCAGTTCATTCAAACCTAAGAAGCAATTGGGATAACAATCCATATATACCGGTCCATTTCCTACATCAGATTCTAATACTACTATTATACTTCTATTGAAGCCTAGCCATCTGGAATCTCTTAATATTAAACATATAGGTGTACTTTGTAATACTAATGCAAACAAAGGTTTAATTGCAATTTGTACTAATCCAATATGACTATATTTAAATTTTTTTCTCTTTATGTGAATTATTAACATGCTGATTCATTAAATAGATAGTTCCAAATTCTTTATCAATTGATAATGTATTTTTCAGTAGTCTTGATAACAAAATCTTGGGCAAAATCTAAATATCCTTTATGATAGATTTTACTAATCTTTTCTAATGGAATGTTCCATCCAGATAATTTCTTTTTAATATCATTTAAAGAAATATTAATCTCTAAAGCAAGTATTTGTGGAACTAACATTCAATTTTGAAAAAGAAATAATACAAAAGGTAAGATATTCTAATAAGAAATCTAGATTTGCATCAACCGTTAGAAATTATTATCCTAGACATTCTTTTCCAAATTTACAATTTGAAGAAAAACATTTAGCTACATCATCATCTTATTCAGGAAATGATTTGACAGAATGGAATTTGGATGGATTAATAGAACACCAGATTTTAAATTTAGTACAAGAAATTTCTATGGCAGCAACTACTTATAAACGGGCTAATGCTAGAAAAAATGAAGAAGAAATTTTAGGAATGATAGTAGCAGGATTTACAGGAACATGAAGAGGATGGTGGGATAATTATCTCAACGAAGAAAATAGAAAATAAATCAAAAAATCAACTAAAATTGTTTCTAGGATTAAAAAGGAAAAAGATCAAGAAATTGGTGAACAAATAACAGTCTTAGATGCAGTAACTAGAATATTATTTGCAACTACTAAACATTTTGTAGGAGGTTGACGCAAGGTTGGTAGACAAGCCTGAGTCAGAGCCGCTCCCAACAATCATTTTACATCTGTCAGAACGATTGAAACGTCTTTCCCCAAAAGAATCGAGATACCTTGTTCAAGGAAGGTTGAAGAGGCAAAGAATAAAATCAAGATTGTTTAATAATTTATTTCCTTAATTAGATAGAATTTTATTTAGAAACTTGTTTTATTTTTTTATTTTCTTCCGAATTTTTGTTTCCTAATTTGATTAGGAATACATAACTTAGTTATTAGTAGTTTACTTGGTTTCTATTTCCTAGTCTGATTCCTAATCTGATTAGGAATACATAACTTAGTTATTAGTAGTTTACTTGGTTTCTATTTCCTAGTCTGATTAGGAAC
>JAOXNR010052532.1:3852-16311 GCA_028571225.1 Parsonsia alboflavescens | reverse complement strand
ATGAAAAGTTAGTTTTAGATATGAGTAATTGTGAAATGTTGTGAAAAATTGGATAAATAAGAAATTACTGTTTTAATTTGGGTAAAAATGAAAACACCCCATTTAAAACCCAACCTTCCTCCTCAATTTAAAACCCAACCTTCCTCCTCAATTTAAAACCCAACCTTCCTCTAACCCTTCCTTAATGAACTAAAACCTCAATTTAAAACCCAACCTTCCTCTAACCCTTCCTTAATACATCCTAAAATCTTGCTTGTTATACTTTTTATGGCAACAAAAGCTATATACGGTGTCAAGTATCTTTTCAATGTCTTCAAAAGGAAAGAATGGGGACTAATCAACAAGAATTCCATTTGGGTTACCTGTCTCCATTTAAGATTTTCAAATTACTTGGCACCTACTACTAATTAAAGGTCGCATGACAAAAGATGTGATTAAACTACCTACCCAGAAAAAAAGCCCACCCAAGAGTTTCTTTAATTCCATTTCGAGACTACTGCTAATTCTAACATCCCTACGCAGGCCTAAAAAGCCTAGAGATTATCATTTGGAGGAAAACCCCAAGCAGATTTTACAAGTCATAGAAATTCCCTTTCATGAGCAAGCTAGAGGCCCAAATCATGTCTGAATCAAAGGAACCTGAAAAGGGGTTAGGACATCATTAAACTTAAAAAGACCACAAATGAACGCTCTCTGTTCAACTTGTTAATCAGAATAAATTTATTATGCTTCACCCAAATTAAGACTTCACCCTCCTCTCTCATTGGATTTTAAAATAGAAAATTTTGACTAGAAATTATTCTCACTCAAATTAAGACTTCACACTCAACAAAGAAAAGTTCCAAACGATCGGAGTACTGGCGCAATTATGGGTGATTGTCAGTAATGATATTTAAAAAAATTTCAAAAGATGTTTCAATAAAAATGAGAATGGGCTTCGGGAATTTCGATCTTTTATATTTCAAAATTAGCTATTGTTGAGTCATTGCAGGCTGATCAATATCAAATCAAAATCACAATTTGAAGAACAGATCTCAAATTTACTTCATTCCAGGGAATTCTGTAAATCCATCGGGAACAGTAACACGGTCAAAAAAGTAGAGAACCACAGAACCAAGGTAACCATAGCGAATCAACTGAAAGGAACCACACCCACAACCCCCACCCACACCTTTGAGAAACATTAATATGAATCTAAAAGAACCCTAAATCCCACACAACTAATCTAAATCTAGTTCTAATTTCTCCAGCTTCCATCAGAACCACCACCGCCCCTGGGGTAACGGGCACCGCCTCCGCCTCCATAGCCCCTGTCACCTCCACCATAACCACCTTCTCGACGACCGCCACCATATCCACCATCACGTCGACCGCCACCACCATATCCACCTCCACCACCATCGCGGCGTGGACCACGGAAGCCACCGCCCCCGCCGCTGCCGCGGGACTGAGCCTCGTTAACGGTGATGTTGCGACCGTCAAGATTTTGACCATTCATTCCCTCAATGGCGTCCCTCATGGCTTGCTCGTCCTTGAAGGTAACGAAACCGAAGCCCCTAGATCTTCCAGTCTCCCGATCATTAATGATCTGCATAGTACATAAATTTTAAAGAAACAAACATCAGATCTACATAGATCCAAAGCACAATTAACAAAAAGAAATATAGATCTGAAACATTAAAATCGATTCGATCTTCGTCTCTATAAAAAGAGGAAGATGGAACGTACCGTTTCAGCGAATTGAATAACAGTAACACAAATAGTAACAGAGAACAAGAGTAACAGTAACAGAGAGTAGAAGATCAAGTGTCAACAAAGCCGAATCAGGTCGGATCCGATCTCTGCGACAAACGGACCTTCGATTCAAGGATTTCGCCGTACTGTGAGAAGGCCTCATTGAGAGACTGGTCGGTGGTGGCCCAAGCCAAGCCACCGACGAAGCATCGGAACTCCACATCTGCAGAAGCCATTATAAGACCGGACCTTTTTACTAACAGGAAGAAGAGGGAGAAGAAAGTACCGGGCCGAGAGAACCCGCCCAAGAACGAACGCGATGATAACTGAACTCTCGAAGGATTAAATTTATAGTGGTGGGCATGGCGGCATAGGGCTGCCACCAGCTATCTAGGTTTGGTTAAGGTAATCAGGGTGCGCAGTACGCACCTTTGCTTTATCCAACCGTGGTTGAGTTAACTGCCCCTATTATGAGAGACCGCACTGTAGCTAAGGTTTTTTACCGCGTTTGGTTTCAGGCATTAAAATCCACACCTCTGATACTATTAAGTATTAATACTATATATTCAAGATTCAGTCATTTTTTTAAAAAAAAAATCCAATAAAAAAATATTTATGAATCAAAAAGGTAAAGTTTCCAAAATATACGAGGTTAAGTCTGAAATATACAATAACTCTACGTAAATTTTGATTCTCATTTTATACCAATAGACTGATAAGAGTCCAAATAATTAATTTGTATTTTTACTTATTAATTTCTTTTTCCCCTAAACTTGCAATCGTGATTTCACCCCTAAATAATCCTTTTCCACTTTCTTTTTCTTTAACTTCTATCTTGTCTCTCTGCGGCTCCCTCATTTTCTAAGCACCCAAACAAGCCCTAGGGTTTTTTTTTTTGGCATGCATGCGTGCTAATTAATCAAAGCCTTAGTTGTCAACTTGCAAAAGACATCTTTTGAAGTTAGCCAATCAAAAATAAAGTATCAATTTTCTATTTTTATTGTTTTACCCAAATCAAAAACGGTTCATCGGTTTTATTATAATAATAATAATCATAAATAAATTATAAAATTGAACATAAACATCTTTACTTTCAAATAAAATCATTTAAATATATCTTTAAAAGGTAATAATGGTAATTTAAAAGATGGAGTAACAAATATGTCATCAGCATATCGTAATCGACATCCTTATCTATTGTCAACGTCCCCATCAACCTTATTTTCCAATCAAAATATATTATTTGTTTCTTTTTTCTAAGGAAAGTAGACAACTTTCTCTTCTAACTTTTCCGAACTTGAGGGGGTTATTCGGTGAATAAAGTTTATTTATTTTTCTGTACAAAATTAAACATTTTATTTTGACTTACAAATATTTTAATAAAAAGGTTTAACTTAGTTTATAAATCGATTGTATTGTCAATTTTCTTAATAAAATTTTTATTAATGTGAAAAATTGGACATCTTATAATATTCTTTATAATAGAATATGAAACATTTATTTTCAATTTATTTAATATTTTCTAGAGTATGTTTACCTTTTTAAAATTTACTATATTATAATCTATACTTCATAAATAACTTACTTTATCTATCACTATTTAGAAATTATTGTTGCTACTTCGTTCAATCACAATATAAATCATTTTAATCTTTCAATTTTGTTTTAAAAGATAGATTGCATTATGATCGATTATAATATAGATTGATTTATAATCGATGAGTATTTATTGCTTTTTTTCTAGTCTCATTCCTTAAAATATTTTTTTAATTTCAATTTCCTATATGAGTCTTTTAGATATTTGTGCTAAAATGGTCTATATTTTGAACCACTATATTTTTGGGAACAAAAAAAATATTATAAGTATTCCTGTTATCCTTAATGTGAACAAATTTTAAGATCTAAAATGGTAGTTGGACTACGACTGCTTGTTGCTTGAAAAGACATAATAACGTATGTAATAATAATAATAATAAAAGAATATTATTTTGTATATACTGAAACCGGGTATATCTGTGATCTAGTTGCTTTAATTATTGAATTCATATATTTCCTTTTGTACAAATTGATCTCTAATTCCCAATTAGATATTTGAATGGTTTTTTTTATATATATATTTCTAATGATATATTCATGAAATAATGTTCAAATTTTTTAAAATTGATTAAAAAATATTTTACGTATCAAAAGATTACCTTAATTTTTATAAAATATCTAATAATAATTTATATTTAGCGACGAACGGAGCATCTAACTTTTATGCAAGGATTCGTGAGGTTAGGGATGTCAAATATCTACCATTCTATTTACTATTTTAACCCAATAAAGTTCAACATATTACTTTCTCATTAGCAGTGCAGCTTGATCCATTAACTAACGGCCCAATTTATTTCGGATGTACTGATTCCGGGCTTTATTTCTAAGTTCGAGAAACAATGGGAGTCAATCGTCAGTCTATTATTTGCGAAGACCATATTAATGTTCCCCATATTATTGGGCCTATACCAGAAGAAAATACATTGGGGTTTTAGATTATCGGATTTGGTGGTCTTGATTTTAACTTTCATGTTTCTCTAACAAGCAATTATTATTATTATTATTATTGTGGTCATTTCTTTTCTCCTTTTTTTTTCACACTTATTTCTAGTTTGTTTTGTACCTAAAGGTTATGGGTTAATATTCGAAGTATCTTTATGAAGAAGAAGTTCAGAAAAAATGGGGAGCAAAATGTTTTATAAAAAGAATGAGTAATATTTAAATAAATGAGTGCAATAACTCATAATTAAAGGAAAAACATTAAATTCAAATAATTTATAAACAGGAATAGAATGAGTATTTTTTATAAGTATGTTTATATCTGTTTTGTTCCGTAGCATCAAATGATTTATTAATAGAAATGAAAGGAAAGGAGTGTGAAATATCTATCATCATGTTAATCATTATTGTACTTGTACCCGTAAAACGTTCAACAAAATTCCTTTTTCAATGTAGTTTTTTATTCATGAAAAATTGGTGAGTTTCGTCCTTAAAATTTCAGATTTTGATCCTCTTTAGTTTTTTTTTTTATTATTATTTGGTCTTCAAAACATTTTTGAGTTGTGTAATAAAACCCTTTTGTCATTTTCTTTGCAATACTGACCGGACCCTGGAGGAGTAACTTCTATGTTTTGGTGGCTATAGTCCCAAAAGATTTTTCTCATTTGCCTTTTTTAATTCTCAAAATATTTTTGAGAAGTAAATTTACTCCTTTTAAACTGATTCTGGTAGCAAACCGATCAAGTCGAAAGGTTTTTTTTCCCTTTCAATCCTGATTTTGAATTATTTTACACTCATTTTAGAAAATAAAAACAGCTGAAAGAAACAATTTTGGGATGAAACTCGCTAATCTTTTTTAATCCATTCACTAACTGCCCAATTTATTGTTGGCATCGTGACCATGGGCTTTAATATTAATAAGTTCAAGCTGAGAATGTGAGCCACTTATTAGTCCACAATTACTTTCAAAGATGTCTCTTTAGGGATGTTCTAGTGGGTGGAGTGACGGTCTCACTGACCATAGATTTCTAGTTCAAATCCCATTAACACCCTCCTAGATAAGCGGAATGTTGATGTGCGTAAAAACTGACTCGATACTATTAAAAAAAAAAACTATTTCCAAAGACCATAAAATGCTTTCCATTTTATTGGGACTACATTCGAATAAAAAAAAGTTATTGGGCCTTAGGAGGTAATTTTGGACAAGGATTTTCAATTTTTTCAAAATCTAAATACTGAAGGAAATTTTAAAAAAGTTTATTTGATCGACTTTCTGATCCATTTTAAATTTTTAAAAATTAGAGAAAAGTGTTTTTGTCCTTTAAAAAATTTACGTTATTCAACTTTGATCCTTTAAATTTCAAAAATGATTAGTTAGTGCATCAATATTGGTTCCTAATCTTGCAGTCATCTTCTCATCCAGGGACTACCTGTTTAATTTTATAATTTATTTTATTTTATTTTTTATCGTTGAGCTATTCAATTACGTGGCTGGAAATAAGGTCAATATGGGATTAGTCAAAGGTAGATAAAAGAGAATTATAAAAGTTTTTTTTTCCCCTTTTTTTCGTAGGCTTTACGTCTCTCTGCAGCTATGTTTTCTGCTGACTTTGTATTAAAAATATCTGCCGATAATTGAAACTCATTTTTAAATTAACACGAAAGAAGAAAAACTTATTCAATTAAATTTGAATAAGACTTTTTTTAAAAAATTTTGCAGAAATATTTGAATAGAGAAAGCGTACTCATACTAATATATGCCAAACATTAGGGCCTTGGATATTTTAATACTTATTTTACATTATCTTCTGTATTATTTAATAAAATAATACATATTACTCGATTTAGATAAAGTATTCATAGGATTTTAATATATCTTTTATTCATTTTGTTAATAAAATATATCTGTAAAAACATACGATGAATGTTTATTATTAGTAGTGTAAAGGATGATATTTTAATACTTCTTTTACATCATCTTCTATATTATCCAATAAAATAATACATATTACTCGATTTAGATAAAATATCCTTAGGATTTAATATATCTTTTATTCATTTTATTAATAAAATATATCTGTAAAAACATACGATGAATGTTTATTATTAGTAATGTAAAGGATGATACAAAAGAAGTAATAGAAAATTCCATAGCCACGTTGTAATGAAGTATTTGATAATTTAATGATTTTTTAATTTATTTTTTAAAATACCCATTTTCCAAATTTTAATTTAATATGCAAAAGGAAAAATAAAAAAATGTAAACAATTATGAATTATTGTTGGCATTTCAACGGGAGAAACCTTCATTTAGAAAAAGGCAGATTAGTTAAGTAAAAGAAATGCTTAATGACGAATCGGAGCACCGAGTCTTAGTCAGTTGGACACATCAGCAAATATAATTATACCTCTTCCGCCTTTTTCATGCTGCTACTCCGTCCCTTTCAGTTTCCCATTACTCATCAAAATATAAGTTTTAGTTTTTTATTTTTATGCATATTAAGAATATAAAATAATGCATTAATTCAACTAAAATACAAAAAAAAAAAAAAAAAAACCCTTCTATCAGACCAACTAGGAAATTGGAGTAAGAAAGAATCCTAAAGGTAAAAATTGAAAAAGAGCAATAAATATTCACAAAAGTTTGTAAAATGATCAATATTATAAATTAGATGGAATAATATTTAAGTATTTAAAATCAAAAACTGTTATATTTACTTATTTAAAGTATTTTCAAACCTTACTAACCTGATTGATGGTAATAACAATCCTTGAAATAGATATGTCTTGAATTCAACATAGTTATATGGAAATATTTTTATTCCTCACACACGATCAATTAATGAGTTATATTTTAAAATGAGAGACTACTTTTAAAAATAAAAAGCAAGATACTAACAACTATGAACCTTAATGAGTATGCAACTTCTAAAAGAAATATACAATCATTTGAATTTTTTTTAAAAAAAATAAGTCTAATATTTTGTAAATGGGAAGTAATAAATACTGGATTTTACTTTTTCTTGAATATATATAAATATATATATAAAATATATATATATATATATATATATATATATATAATTGATGTTTGCTTCTAAGATTTATGATTTATCACTTATCTACCAAATTCTCCATTTTCCATTCACTTATCTATGCTAAAAAAACTCCTTTAATAAAAATTTATAATAGAGTTATCAATGGAGAAAAATAAAATAAAAATAAAAAATTTATTAGTAGATGAAAAATAAATACTCGCTCCATCTGGGATTGAATGTCTCATTTTGATTTGTACGAATTTTAATAAAATGAGTTGACTTAGTTCGTATCACACTTAATAATACTAATTCCTTAAGAAAATTTTAACTAATTTAGGAAATGAGACATTCAATTTTTCGGACGAAGAGATTATTTAATTTTAGACAAAAAATAAAATAAAATGAAAAGGACAGAGATAGTATGAAAGAGATGAATATGCACCTAACTTTCTTTTCATCATAAACAAAGGTATGAATCCTTATATCTAATGATCATGTGTCAATTTTGGTACTCAAAAGTTGTTGTTTCTCTTGGGATGAATCAAAGGGCATTTAATTTAAATGGAAAAAGAAAAATCAATAGGATGCCCTCAGTCAAGTCTTTGAACCCTTGCGAAAAGAAAAAGGGGGGAATGATTAAAATGATGTTTCCTTGTGGAAAGAAGAAGAATGGAGAAGAATCCAAAATCATTATTAGCAGATGGGCCACCTCAAATTTTTATTGAGATTTCATTTAATTAATTAATTAAATTTTTTTAAATGTATTCTTCACGTGCGGCCACCCTTTCACTTTACTGACGCAATCATTGATTAATCCAGCACATCACTCACTAATTCTCACGTATAGAATGGAGTAAGTATGATTAAATGCGTTCTAATTTGCCCATCAATTACCAAAGCTGATCATGATTTACTAATCTATTTCTCTTGGTTCTATTCTTAGCTCTTAAAAAGGGGTTTTTTTCCCCTACTTTTTATATAAATAAAGTCTAAATCTACGACAAAGACTGTTGGAAAAAAGACTCTTTTTTTTATTATTAATATTAGTTATTTTATTATAAAAGGATAAATGGAAATTGCATAAGATAAGAATATAAGTCAGGAAGGAGTGGAAATTGGGATATGCATTCGGAATGAGGTTTTAAGAACGGTAGATCTGAACCACTGGCCCGGGGGGAAGCGATGCCTGTGGCTATGGGTAAGGTTATTTAAAGTTTTAAACTGGACAGCACGACACCATCCTATCCTGTCAACAAATCAGAGAGTTTACAGTATATTTTTAATTAATTTAGAGGGAAGTCTTTACTCATCAATAAATCATCATATAAAAAATGCATTATTACTAAAATAGTAGTAGTGTGATACCCCATCCCACATCAGATTATGTATGATTATATATGTATTGATAAGAATACAGATCTAAATATCTGTTGTCAATTTGAGATATTCATTTTAACATAACGATGATATTTGTTAGGTTAGTTATCAAATCTTAATTTTTTCAAAACGATGGCTAGTAACTTATATGTATTGATGGAGGGAATAGTATTGTTTTGGAAAAATTGTCATAATTATACCTAGAGTTAAGGTCGAAGTAAATTATAGTAACGAATGATTAATTTCCATCAACTGTCACTCATACAAATTACAAGCTTCCAAAACACCACTTTCGACCAATTTTTGGCAAAAACATCACATGCCTGACACGTATATCCGATCTTCAAGGGTAAAATAGTTCATTCATGATTTTTCTTTCTTCTTCTTCCTCCTCTTCTTCGATTTAGTCTTTGGTGACCTCACCGGCTCAATCCTCAACCATTTTTTCATTGCTGGAATCTTCTCTTCGTTCTCCCTTTGTTTCCCCAACTCCCTCTATCATTCTTTCTTCACTATTAGGTTACCTCTCTCCCTCTTGTTTCTCTTAGCCATAGCTTCAAGTCTAAGCTATTCTTTATTGGAACACTGCAGATTATAGTTTACCATGGCAGTAGGGCAAATAAGGTCACCACCCACAGAAGAAGAGGTCAAAAGCCAAACCCAAATTCATACCCACAAAGACAAAATTATCACCTCCATGGCTTCCACAATAGATCCAAATTCGTCTAATAGAACATCCAAACTTGAAATTTCCCAAATCCTTATCCTATCCCTTATTTACCAGCCAAAAAAATATGAGAGTCATATGTATGAGGAGAAATTTTACCTAAAACTTCAATCCTTCTCTTCTATAGCTGACCATCCTTTCTATAGTGAGATTATTTTCTGGGCTACTATCAATCTTTGATAATAGCAAATTTTCAAAGGTCCAAGACAAGCGTCTAATCGACTTCAGCTTAAAGATCTGTTCGAGATGCCTACTCATCGAATAACAGCGGCAAAGTTGCTGTTGTTGCCTTGTTGTCACTGTGGACCACCAACAATAGCGATGGAGCAACTAAATATGAGGTTAAAGGATTTGGAGCCGAGGTGGTGTATGGCGATGTCACTGGTGAATCATAGGAGAGGGGGAAAAGAAGAAGAAAGATTAGAATTTTTCAAAAAAATAAAATAAAATCATTGAATGGACTATTTTGCCCTCAAATAACGAAGACATATGTCAGTCACGTGTTGTTTTTGTCAGATTTTGATGTTAAAGTGGCCATAAGTATATGGGTATTCAATTAACAAAAATTAATCATTCGTCACTATAATTTATTTTACCCTCAACTTTAAATATGACTTTGACGATTTTTCCTATTTTTTTAGCTATATCCGAACTAATTTTGACTTAAGAAATATTTGTATGGATAAATCATACTTGTTTATTATTACTAATAACATTATTGTTCTTCTTCTTTTTAAATTTTTAAAAAAAATCAGTTATCTATCTCCCTATCTTAATATAGTCTATATTTTTCACTTAGATTAAGAAATAATAGAAACTTCTAATTATACCGGAATCATTATCATAATTATAAAGTAATAATGATAAGATCTTATGATTTAATAAGATTATTAATTATAATTTACCACCATAATCATGATAAAATTTTTTTTTAAAAAAAAGTATGTGATGTAATTGATAAATATATTTTTCATTTAAAATTGAATATATTATCTTAATTTACATAAATTTTAAGAAAAACGTTTTAAGAATTGTTCCCCACTCCATCAGCTCTCTCAAAAATCTTGGCGCCGCCAAATCCATCCAAGCTTCCCTTTTTTTTTTTTTTTGTAGTTGTTTTTCTGTTGGCAATGATTCAACAAATGGTTGCACCATTTATAATACAATATCCGTGCACGTTAGTAATCAGCAACTACTGAGTCTGAAATGAAGGGTTCTATTTTTTTAGTGATCCCGGGAACATGATTGTAGTTATTTAACTAAGTGCACAAAGAATCTTCAATCCTAGTGTACAGCAAATGATAACTAAACGCATGCTCGCATCGCTGTTGCTAGCCTGATATGCGCTCTTCGAGCTGATAAATAATGTTTAATATCATATAAATATATATATATATATATATTCTCTTTGTCCGGAATTGAATGTCCATATTTACATTTTTAGTTGTCCGGAAATGAATGTTTCATTTACTAAATTAGTTAAAATTTTCTTAAGAAATTGATATTATCAAGTGTAAAATGAACTAAATCAACTCATTTTTTTAAATTTTGTATAAGTCAAAATAAGATATTCATGGAAATGTTATAGAGTGTTACCGTTAATTGTTTTTTTTAAAATAAAAAAAATTAACCAAATACCCATAAAGTTAACTGTTGACTGTTAAGGATTTAACAAGAGTCATCCATAATGTGTACTCCGTAGTACTAAAAAGTTCATCTGTAAATGTTAGCAGAAATTTTGATTTTTATAATTTAATATTTTACATGGATAATATGTCATCAAAAATATAAATTTTTTATTTTATTTATAATCAAATTTTAATTTAATTATATAATAAACACAAAAAACATATTATTTATATTAATTAATCAAAGATAAAGTCAAATTAATGACAAAGTCAATAATTATTTACTTAATCTCAAGAAGTATTGATTGACTAATGGATTTATATAGAAAATAAATCCACTTACAAAAGTTTTAGGAAGCAATGTTTAATTGAGTAATTTATATTTTTTATATGTTCTATAATAACGGTAGTTTTATCCATCAATAAATAAATATATACGGGGGTATTTTTCTATAGAATAAACAATTTATAGTGATGAAAATATCTTTCTATCAATAATGTATTAGTTATGAAAATATAAATTGTCAGTATAAGAACACATATACTCATAATTTAAAATACTATTCGCAAAAATCAATTTTTGATGACAAAAATTTTTTATCAGTAAAACACTCTATCACTAGATGGATTTTTTTTTTTTTAGTGACATGGAGTTGTGCTCTATTGGATTTCCGAGGACAACATTTATGCATTTCTATATAGGATGTATTTATGTGTATATTTAAGTGGTCAATAAAAAATTAATATATATATATATAGATATTTATATACTCTATCTACAACATTTTCTTCTATATATGTTGTAATATATTCTATTTAATGAAAAGTCGAATATTTTATAGGATTAGTTATATCATTTAAAGTTTAAGTTTACACTCTCAAATTGCGTTGGATAACTCATTTTAATATATATAATTTTAAAAAATTATTTTTATTTAATTATAAATTACATATAGAGAGAAAATAATATATTTTTGGAGATTGTCACTTAGTCAGGGGAATTCATTAACTCTGTCGGATGAGTTGTAGTGAACCCCCCGAGGAAAGAAAAAGGGAGTGCATATAGTAGATGTAGGGCAGACTGTATGGTACACAAGATCAGAATAGTACATGATTGGAAGTAAATTTAACAGTTGAAAATGATTCAGCCACCCCGGTTGTAATTATTTGCAAGTAGCAGCAGACAGTGAGGACGAACAAGCTAGAAGAAAGAAAAGACTGGTTGTATATAAAAGAAGTCCCTCCCTGCGCTTCCACCTCCGCATCCCAGTGGTACACCTAAGCAAATGTGTGGTGCTGCTTTTGTTTTCAAAGAGGGCAACACCAGAGAGTGGTTGACGGATGGGTGGATACAAAATTATGGCCTAAACATTGAGGTAAGCCATCCACATCAACATCACTACCACCTTGGGGGGGGGGG
>JAOXNR010052531.1:0-16311 GCA_028571225.1 Parsonsia alboflavescens | reverse complement strand
AGTCACCCTACTTAAAGGAGACTAATGTGTTATGGCCTTTGTTCAATGGAATGCCCAATTCCATTAATCGGCCAAGATCTAATTCCTTATGATTTAAACTTCCGGTGATCCGTACCTTGCCATGCTGAAGGTCCCAACACACAGATCACCTATTTAAATCACTTTGGACCTTATTGCATGTTATGCTAATATGTTTAAAATTACTTTTTAAAGATTATAGTCTTTTACACTTTTTCTCAGAAAATGATAGCCTTTTTGGTCATAAATCCCAACAAGGACCTCACATAATCCAAGAGGTACACAAAGGAGGAAACTACAAGCTCGCTGACCTTGAACGAAGGCAACTCCTTAGGCCTTGGAATGCTTGCCATCTAAAGAAGTTTTATGCCTAAAGGACATTTAAGACATTGCAGACCTCACCGAATTGTCAATTAAGCTCGGGAGCACCAGTCTGAAGGACCTCACCAAGCTCAATAGCGACCTCAACAACTCAGATTCGACAGAACACAGATTAAAGCTAAGTTTTTAAGATTTATGTGGATATTATGCTTATGATTTTTGTTCTAGTGCCGAAACAAGTTCAAGTATATTGTCCAATTGTTGAAAAGAGGCAAGCATAAAGTGTGAAGTATTAACAAAAAGAATGAAGCAGTTGTATAAAAGAAAGAAAAAACACAGAAGCCACAAACAGACCTTTGTGGAATATTCAACGTGCATACAAAAAATAAAAGGTTAAAAGGTCCTATTCTATTACAAAATCTCATGGGGTGACTACGAGGACGAGTAGGACCTCGAGCTTGAGACCTCTACTGGTGGGCCTGGAGAAGGACTCCTACCTAACGTAGTTATCTCGGCTTTGTGCCGGGAGGCAGCTCGAGTCCTGAGAGCCACGGGCAGCCCTCCCCCACCATGGCTCGGTCCTCCCCCGTCATGGCCCGGCCCTCTTCTGCCACGACTCGGCCCTCCTCTACCTCATTGGGAAGCAGCTTACTTCCTACGACCTCCTCGTCTCGGAGGAATAGAAGGCTCGACAGAAGCCTTTGTACCTAGAGTTGGTGCAGATCCCACAGACGAGGAAACCGTAGGGAGGTTGGCAGCACCTAGTCTTAAAAGGTTAGTCCTGAAGAGCCAGTAGGCATCCATCAGCATTGTCAAAAGGAAAAGAGAAAACTGTTAGTAAAAAAAAAAAAGTTAAGAAGAAGAAGGAGTTGAGTTTAAGAGAGCTGCTTATTGGAATAGGTAATCCTCAGGCCTGTACAGATCCCAGGGAGGTTGCATAACACCCTTCTAACTAAGCCGGTAGCATTTAGGAAAGGCATTGGCTAGACAGAGGAAGTGCACCTAACCTTGGGCTAGCTAGAAGCAGCTAAAGCCAGCAGGAAATCCTTGTGCTGCCTAAGTGCCAGGGGTAGGAAGGGAAGCTCGTTGTAGAAGATCCAGTTCAAGTTTCAGTCCGGATACCTCTCTACCAAGCCGTGTGGAAGATGGGAGAAAAAGAACTGGGATTTCCATTCCCCCATTGGAGATAGAAGGGACCCACTATCTGGTGCCATGGAACTAACCTCAGGTAGCCCTTAGAGGAACTGAAAACTGATGGAGTTTCCAGCTTAAAGAAGCACCTGAAGAAGTATAGAGACACAGGAACTCTATAGAGATAACAGGTCGAAATGAAAGCAACTATCATCTAGATAGAGTTGGGGGTGAACTGACCTAGGGGCACATCCCAGAAAAAGACTATGTCCAAAAACAGAGAATAAAGGAAAGGGTAAAGAAGTCCCTCCTAGAGACCAGAGCGGTGTAGGACTATGCTTTTAGCACGCTTACTGAAATTGCGCTCAACCCTGGTGGCAGCAGTGACGTTGTCGTCATCTACGTCCATCTCCATTTCGATCCCTACGATGTCAGCAAGATCCAAAGAAGAAGCCTGAGAGCTGACCCCAAGTTCAGTTAGGTCATGGGTCATACTGGGCATGGGCAGAGCCTGGATAAAGAGAGGGGGATCATAGAAAATCCCATTGTCCAGTTCCTCAAGTTGGGAGGTTGAAGAGTTAGAGATGGTAGACATTTTTTAGCAGAAACTGGCTCTATTAAAGACGCAGAACAAGCAGAAGGAGAAAGGATTCCCCTTAATGAGAGCCAACTACGCCCATGCCTGAGGGGGTTACGCACTCCATCAACGTCCTAGTCTGACCTATACCCACCCCCCCCCCCCCCCCCCCGATATCTCCCATAATCCCTGACGACAAAACCCAGGTAAATTTTGGGTCGTAGATAGGATCTACATTTTGGTTACTGTTTTTTATCTAATTTTTAATTTTAAAATGGTTACTCTCTTTTTAAATAATAAATTGATGCACCTATTAGTCGGAGAAAGGATCCAGAGGTTCCACCGGCCCCTCCGGCTCCAACTCCGGCATCTCCCATAGTCCCTCAGGACACCACCCGGGTAAATTTTGAGTCGTAAATTTTAGTCTCTGTTACTCGTTAATTTAATTATTTTTAAATGATTATTTTGGACATTTTATTAGGATCTTGGTTGTACACGTCGGGTCAAGACCCCAATTGTAGGTGTACGATCACCTTTCACCGACCCGGCTCATCACATTGAGTCGTTGAGGTCAAAGAAGAAGCCGAGGACAAAAGCAGCGAGGACAACTCTAGTGTTGGAGGTGCGGAGGGAGATTACTTCCGCTGTGGAGGTGTGAGAGGTCCAAGATGGATTGGTTCCTGCCCCCGTGGTGGACCCTCGCAAACTCGACATGGCACTGTTAGATGCCTTTTGTAGCACCAGAGGTTCAGAGAGGTCATTCACTTTCTTTTTATGATTAATTTGCATTTTTTAACTTTCTTTTTTTATAGTCTAACTAAATTTTTGTGATAGGTGCTTGATCTAAGAGGGGGGGGGGGGCTGTCATTCGTCGGGGATGACCTTAGGTATGTCAGATCCATATCGAACTTCGTCAAGGATGATCATGTAGAACAGTTTATGAAGGGATTGCGAAGGGGGACGACGGAGACCTCATCACTTTACCCCTATTGAGCCCGCTTCGCACTCACTCGGACATGCCTTTATGTAAGTAATTAAGAATAGTATTGATCTCTATTTAATTTACTCAAGTTACAATACTAATTTTTAACTAACTCAAATTACACAGCATTTTCCAAAGTGCGTTGAACCCGACCAAGGCATCTTAAGCGAAACTAGGGACCTACGAGTTTGATGCCTTCGTCACTAGCTGGGTCGAGGGAGATAAGGACATGGGAAAGGTAGCATAGTGGGAGAGACAAGAGGTATTTCACTTCATTTTCTACAAAACTCTTAATTTAAATTATGGTTTATTTTATAGTAATTGATTTAATATTTATACTGTGTATATAGATATTGATGCCCTGTTAACATCACGGGCATTAGGTGTTACTCCAGGTCTCACTGGACAGGTCTCGAATCACGTTGTATGATCTGAAACTATTGGCCAACGCGAAGGCCTCTCGATTAGACTTGATGGAGCCGGTTTGTTCGATGTTGCCGATTACTGCAGCAGGCCGGCTTTTATGAGAGGATAGGATGGCCCTCAGCTCAGAGGTTCACTATAGCATTTCTTGATCCCCACAATGCAGTGGAGCATTCCATCAATATTCAGCCAGGCAAGGCTAGCTGTAACGCTTACATTTGCTACTACATGACACAGTTGATGAATGGGCATGTTAAGGAGATGCCCCGCTTGCCTTTTTTACTCAATATGGCGTAGCGCATAAGGGATGAGATGTCCTAGATGATGCTGTTGTGGAGCAATTTGTGAACGCAGTCATGAGTTTTTTTTTTTTTTGTAAAGATTTCATCGCAGTCCTAGATTTTTTTGTTTGATATTGTAAATAATACATTAAGGATAAATGCATATTATGTAAATTATATATGGTATTGAGTACTTCTATTGTATGTTAATTCTAGAATATGTAATTCAACTAAATGGTAAAATCCACACAGAATTAATCAAAAGATTAAAGTTTGAGGACTTAATTGTATAATTACTCTAATAAATCAATTCTAAATACAAAATAAAACCAGTTGTTTATATATCAAGTCCAAGACCTCAGAAGATTTTATAGAAGATATCAGGGAACTTTTTAGACCTTAAAAGCTGCTCATATGAAGCTTAATCAGGAGCAGTGCACCTTCGGAGTTTCAGCAGGCAAATTCCTTGTTTTCATGATAGTTTTTGCTCTTTTAGATGTTAATATCACAGTCTCAATTCTTCCATTATCTATTTTTGTTAAATTTATTGTGTGATGCCTGGCATAAGCTTACTTTGGGTAAGTGCATGATCAGCATATGGTTCATCTGTTCTCGAGGAAGGAGGAATGAAAACCTATGCTTATAGTGCTTATTTATTTTTCTTTGGGTCCTTATCTTATAAGCTCAACTCCAGATTGGTGTTCTCTTGGTAAGGGATGAATTAGTTATTTCTAATCAATTGCAGTATTTTTTCTCTACCTATTCATATTGCTGTTCTATTCCATGCTTCTGATTCCTGCCTTAAGAATTTTCTTGCTGTTCTTGTAATGAACGCCAAGAAGTAGATAAAATCCTTTCTCGGTGAATGATGTACATTAAAAATACTGTTTAAATAAAATAATAGCAGAAAGAATGTGAAGGTGTAAGGAATGATCTGGAAACTATATTGGCAGGAAGGTCTAAATTCAATTTGTTGATACGTAATAATTGAGATTTTGTATTTCCTACGGTTTTTTGTGCCACCCTATCCGCATCAAATTGAAAAGTGCATCAAGGGCTCCACTCTGGAGTCCGATTCAATTCCATTGAGCAACAAGAAAACAAAAAGGAAAGGTGGCTTTCATATTTCAATTTTTGTTTTGGGGCTGGGGTGGGTGTTGCTGAGGGAAGAATCAAGTTCAAACTAAAAGCTGCATCTGTTAATATTGGTCGCTTTGCCCACATTTTTTGATTTGTTTCTGAGGCACAAGTGAAGGATTTTGTCTTCCAAGTGAAAAGTTTCTCAATCAAATTCAGACTTTCTCTTCCATAAGTTAGATTATATTTAGCTATAACAAGTAAGTGATTTTCTTAAACTTATTTCTCTAATTTATGTGTTATAATTATTATATGTTTGTGTGAAGTTAACTTCTATTCTCTAGAGGAATTATAATTTAGTAAATATAATTTTAATTGAGCATAATAATATGGAGATTTTTCTTTAATCAATTTTATCTTAGCATTTAGAATATAAATATATATTCTTAAAGATAATATTAAGAATTACATGTTATTAATATATTTAAGTTTTATGTTTTATTCTTAAATTTGTCTAGTTATTTAATAGTGATTTTATTTCTGATCTATCTTTATCCTTATATGTTAGGACTAGTTTATGAAAAATATCTCAACATGCCTTTGGGGATCAGGTGATCGATCAAATTCATCGAACAAAGGCATTTTCAACTCCTTCGGGACTTTGCCAAAATGGATCAAATGGGGTTTAAAGTAGTATTTGATTACTAGATAAAAGGCGAATTTTGACATGGCGAAGGATTCAAATGGAGTTTAAAGCAATAATTAGTAAGTACATCACCAAAATTTGGACCAACAAATATATGAGTCTTAATTTGCCGACATTCTGTTGCATTGTTCATTCTCTGGAGTTTTTGTAATGCTTCGTGCCCAGTTTTATGTGTGATGTTTCTCCTTAATTGTTTTTCTTCCCTTCTCCCTTTTAGGCTCAAAATCCTTTCTTTCCCTTCCCAAACTCTAATTTTCGTTTAAGGTTTTGTTATATATTTCTTTTATTTCATTGCCACAAACCATTTTTATTTAACTTTTTAATTAGTCTCACAAACCCCCCAAAGCCAACCAAAGCAGCTGCCAGTAGCGATCGAAAGAAAGGGAGCGTTCTAGCTAACTGAAAATGTTTAGAACAACAAAATTTAAAAAAGAAAAAAGAAAATCTAAGACAAGCTGGGTGGATCTACCAAATTATTTATCCAAATTAAAGAGTACTAATTTTATTTAAAGAAGACTCATGGAATAATCTGAATACATAAATAAAAGGGAACAGTACCAAAATCTTCACAACAACTTCTGTATACTAAACTTCTACAGAAGTAAGAGAAAAGACAGCAGTTTTTCTGTAGCAGCTTTTATCAAACAAGATACGAACATTTGCCTTGCCGAGTGGTTCGGGCGCTGCAAGCTACACCAAAAAAGACACATAGTACTGAGATCTATCTGATACCAAAACAATGGATATCGGATAGTGAACAAGAAAACAGAAGCACGGACGTACGTCTACGTCCATAAAGGTCCTCGTAGAGATATAAAAAATTTTTAATCACCGTCTCCTGCGGAGATAAGTTACAATGGAAACTATAAACAGACTCGACACAATAAATGTTGCCGAACAAACTCTCAACACCGCCTGAACAGGAAAGTAGTCGGGGATGGTGACAACCAAAGTAAATGCCATGAAGCCGAAGAAAAACCCGACTTGCTCAATTATAAATTTATAATTAGAGCCATCCGGGAAGCATCCAGATATGGTTAAATATGCAAGAGAGATAATAAGGCACATGAGGAAGTAGTGAAATTGAGAGCACTTCTTCAGTTGTGGACTGTTCTTCATGGTGTCAAGGGCCTGCAGAGCAATGCCTATAGCAGTTAAATATGTCATAACCATATTGGGAGCATAATTAATTCTATGGGGCCGGCCGGATTCAGGCTTGTCACCTGCTCCCAGAGGTGGTTGCACCGGCCGACGGTGCTGGCCTGCAGACGACGAAGATGTATCACGAATACTGACGAGGTGCCCCACAGTAACCGTGTCCAATCGTACTTCACCAGCATTAAGATTGGAGTCGGCGTTGCTGTCATCGGCAGGATGATCGGGTCGGTCGACGGGGAATTGTGTGGTATTTTCCATTGGGCTGATTTCGTTGATAACATGCTGTGATAATGTTTGATCTGCTCTTGGCCGGAGCCAGCTTAAAATGGAGTGGAATATAGGGTTGCAGGTCTCCGAAATGAGGCTCCAAAGTGCATTAACCATATCTGGTGGTCTGAATGGATGAACGAAGGAGAGACAAGAGGTACTATATATATACACAGTAGCAGAAGAAAAGAGGATAGTTGATGCAAAAGAAGATATCAACAAGTCGTCAATAGACCTGATAGTCAAACTCCCGCCACTTTCATGAGTTGTACGAGCACTGAGTAAAATACATAAGATTCTTAGTAATAAAAAGTTTCATTGATTCAAGTAATTTAATAATTTATTTTATGAAATTTCAATTTTTTTTAAAAAAATCATCTTTGAATGCAAAAACATGAATTATCCATAATAAATAAATATGAATAATTTAAAGAACAAAATATATTTTTATAATTTAATATATCATTCTAATAATCCATCTTTTAAACTATTTACAATTTGACAAAAAAATTTCTGGAAACTTAAAAAGAATTTGTCCTATTATATATATATATATATATATATATATATTTATAAAACTAATAAATTTAGTATAAAAACTAAAGAAGCACTTATCAAAATTTTTTTTTCTTTTTTTAAAAAACTTTAAATTCATGATGTAAAGACAAATATCATGTATTTTAAAATATGAAACTTTTAATCATGTATTTTAAGATGCTTCGTCTACTTAAAATAATGAGAAAAAAAAGATGGTGAATCTATAAAAATTAAACACAAAAGTCACCCTGGGGTGGTGATGTGACGTAGTCAGTCATTTATGAAATATCCAAAGCCAAAAGTAAAGAACTAAGGTAGCAAGTTGTTGTGTTTTTTCTTTAAAATTTATAGTAATAATAATTATAAATCATTTGTCTTTACTTTTTCTTATTCTATATTAAATATAAGTCATTCTATATAATTTTATATATATTTTATCCATTCATTCCAAAATGACTTTAGATTTAGGTGTCATTCTCAATGTTTTTTTTTTCCAATATGAGTACGTATTTTCAATTGAAAAAAAAAACCTTATTCTTGTCCCACATCAAAATTATATACGGTAATATACATATTAATAAGCAAGAGCCCGAAAACCTATGGCAAAATAAATAAATAAATAAATAAAATCATAATAAGAAATTTGAAGCAGAGAGAAGCTTCCTA
The DNA here is from genome assembly GCA_028571225.1 of Parsonsia alboflavescens. Taxonomy (NCBI): domain Eukaryota; kingdom Viridiplantae; phylum Streptophyta; class Magnoliopsida; order Gentianales; family Apocynaceae; genus Parsonsia; species Parsonsia alboflavescens. The sequence goes on along the minus strand of JAOXNR010052531.1, from coordinate 8,167 downwards.
TAGACGGTTCGTGTTAATTAGTGGGACCCATTGACTATTCAAACGCGACAAGTTTAGAATTACCCATTACCCACACATTTGATGTGGACAAGTTTAGGATTACCCACATACATAAAACCATTCCATTCCGGTTCGTGTTAATTAGTGGGACCCATTGACTATTCAAACGCGACAAGTTTAGGATTACCCATTACCCACACATTTGATGTGGACACATTAAAGATTACCCACATACATAAAACCATTCCATTCCACGTACCATAGTTTAGGATTACCCACATACATAAAACCATTCCATTACACATTAAATGTACCATCCACACCCACATACACATACATAAAACCAAGAATCCCTCCCACACCCACATACATAAAACCAAGAATCCCTCCCACACCCACATACATAAAACCATGACCCACATACCCACATACATAAAACCATTCCACATTAAATGTACCATTCCACATCAAGAATCCCTTGGAACTACATAAAATTGGGAAACTTTTTTCATCTTATAAAATTAAAAATATGATAATTTCCACCTAAAATTGGGAAACTTTTTTCATCTTATAAAATTAAAAATATGATAATTCCCACCTTCTCATATATATGTAGGCTTTATCTCCGTCACTCAATCATACTATTAGATCCATACGAAACATTTATAAAATGTTAAATATGATTTAATTTTGAGTTTAAAGATGATTGTATTCCTTCATCTAAAAATTAGAATATCTACTTCCTCTAAAAAATACTATCTCCAATCGAAATTAAATATATATAGTCAAGTGATTTTAGCACATTTTCTTACAAATATTTAGTTGGAATCCCTTGGAACTACATAAAATTGGGAAACTTTTTTCATCCTATAAAATTCAAAATATGATAATTTCCACCTTATCATATATGTAGTTTTTATCTCCGAATCACTCGGTTATACTATTGGATCCATATGAAACATTTATAAAATGTTAAATATGATTTAATTTTGAGTTTAAAGATGATTGTATTCCTTCATCTAAAAATTAGAATATCTACTTCCTCTAAAAAATACTGTCTCCAATCGAAATTAAATATATATAGTCAAGTAATTTTAGCACATTTTCTTACAAATATTTAGTTGGAAAGCGATTGCTTATTTCATGGGTTTAAAATCTTCTTGGTGAACATTTGTCATACACTTGTTGTTACATAAATATCAATTCAATAAGTGTCCTTAAAAGATTAGAGTACCTCTAAAGTTTAATTTATTTTTTAAAGGTTTAAAATATATTTTAAGAAATGATTAAAGGCCACAAATAAAATTTTTATTAGTTTAATAATAATAGAAATCATAATGCAGAATTTGTACTAAAAGATTTATTACAACATTTCATATTTATTCAAGTCAATTAAATATAAAATATTATAAATTATAAAATTTTGAATGCTTTCGGAATGCGACTAATAACTAAATAGTTCATAATTTGCCTCTGTCTTAATATCCGTCAAAAGTTATTGACAATTAATTTGTCAAAAATTTTATATTTAAAAATTATTATTAATAATATAATGAACCTTTTTACAGTCTTTACTTTTTGTAAAAATATTCCATCAATAATATTTTACGAAATGTTTGTCAAAGATTCTTTGACAAAAGCTTTAAATATTAAAAATATATATATGCAAAAAATGATTTCTTCAAAGAATTAGAATTAATTTTTTTTAATATTTTCTTAAAATTATTAATTTTTTTTGAAAGATTTGGATCCACTTCCGCTGAGACTTAACAACTTTACTATTGAAATTGGCATATTAAATATCAATTTGATCACTAAACTTACACCCTTTTTTATTTTATTTAAGCACTGAACTTCTAATTGAATCAATTTAACTATTTTACTTTAGAAGAATGATCAATTTGAACAATAAACTTCTAATTGAATTAATTTAACAATTTTACTTTACGAAAATGATCAATTTAACCATACTTGTCCAGCATTCCATTTCCTTATGCCTTTATAAATAATAAACTATTAATTTTCATTCTTTCTCTTTTTCGTTTGTTTTTGTCTCTTACAAAAGACGAAAATAAATCACAAACATTCAGCGAAGGGGGCCAAGTACATTCTTTGGACCAGAGCAGCCCATTGTTGTCCCCAAGCCACATTAAGCTACAAGTTTACCCAAAAGCTTCCTTGTCAGCTAATTCCTATTATGCTTACAGGCCCGAGTATAAGTTACCGTCAGGTGCAGTTGCTAAAGTGTCAGTCACCACAACAATTAACATGCTGCATTGAGATGGAACTTTTAAAAATTTTGAATCAAAGTTACAGTCCTTTCAAATCCAAAACTTTAAATGATTAAATTGATATAATTAAAAGTTTAATGGTTAAATTAAACATTCCTGCAAAGTAAAATGATCAAATTGATTCAATTAGAAATTTAATGATTAAATTGAAAAAAAATAGGTATAAATTTAGTGATCAAATCGGTACTTAAACTATTCATCTATCGTTTCGGAAGATAAAAAAGAATGTAATGAAACAATTAAGGTTAATTTTCAAATCAAACAATTTATTTCACTTTGTTACAAATAACAAACTTAAAAATTCAAGCAATAACAACGTCTCCATCTTTGCTTAAAGTTAAACACCAATCGAAAAACAAAAACATTATTAAAATATTTATGTATTTTTACAGAATAGAAGTATAAAAACTACCAAGTATTGTAGGAACGTAGTGACTATCATCTGAAACGTTGAATAGAGGAGGACTGTTCCTAAAGCATGTGATAACGAGTCACATAGTTCCCAAATAACAGAAAAGCTGGGGATGGGAACACAGAAATCAGCCAAGGAAATCATCAAGATGCATAGATCAAAACAACAACAATATAACTCGTATTTCCTAAAACAAGATTAAATAAATAAAAAACCAAAGCAACCAATGTCAATAGAACTGATGGTCAAACTCTTTTTAACCAAGTTGTCAGCAAAACACTACTCAATGTAATTTAGTAAAAATCATAAAACATAAACAAGTTCTCATTTGCATAAATTAAAAAGGTATTAAGTTTCGAACTGACTTTCAAATAAACAAAAGAAGGGTGTCCAGCAATATAAAGGCCATATGAAGCACAAAATTCCACAGAAACACTACTCAATGTAATTTAGTAAAAATCATATTACAGATTTCATAAAACAACACAGAAGGGATTATGTCACGAAACAATAAATTAAAACCTGAGTTGTATGAGCACTTGTTCAGTTGGATAAGTAATTATAACATTTATTGATACTACAATGTCAAAGAACTTTCAACAAAATTTCCATGACTACTAATATATGTTGGACACCTTTCGAAGAGATGATGCATATAAACATATCACAGAAACAGGAGCTCGGAGACAAATACAGCAGTTATGAAGATTTATTTGTTTACTTCAAAGAAATTATGCAAATAAACACATCAAGAAAGATAGGCAGAAACAGAAATCATGCATCTAGTTCACAAATCCGATACAAAAAAAAATGAGAAAGAAAAAATCAGGGAGAAACCAAACCCAATACGTCACCACAGGTTTTGAAACCACTCAAAAATAAATTTAAATCCCCTTTGGAGGAAGAACAAAAAACCTTCAAAAACATAAATCATTATTTACACAAAGCTCAAATTACCCATACCAATTGAGAAAACTCCCACACTTGAGCAGAGATATCTAAAGAAGGAATGAAAAAGGCCAGAATTTTACCGACACAAAGGAAAGTTATCCATATTGAAGGAGCAAAGTCCCACACCAGCAGCTGCGCAGAGATCTTAGACAGAGAAGTAAAAGGCCAGAATTTTTTATAGTCTTAGTGGAGCAGAAGAACCGTAAATTGCTTCTGACTCTGGTGAAGGAGGTACAGATTTGGTTAAAAAATGATAAATAAGTATGGTGATTACTATGGTGAGAGGTTACAGGAGGGGAAGTCACGGGTAGGGTGGAGAAGAAGAAGGAATTTCTTGACAATAACTCTCAAATCAAATAGACGATAAAAGGTAGTGCATGATAAGAACAACATAACAAGAGATAAAGGAATTAAGAACAAAATTGACATAGTACTTGAAAGGTGAAGAACACTTTCTTTTCTTCTAGCAATTAGTGTAGAAAGGCAAATATAAAATGACAAAAATACTCTCTCCACCAACCAAACCAACCACAAAACATACCGATCCTTGTTTTCTTATATATATATAGTAGTTGATCCACTCCGTAGCAGAGGTGCGGAGGGGTGCAAAATCCAAACATATATTTTATATATAACATTTAGGATAAAGAATAAAATTCTAAGTTATGAGTCATTCCAACAATAGATAAGTAAAGTTTTTTGGATGAAATCACTTTCTATTATGTATTAAAGGATTAAATGAAACAACAAGATCCTATACCAACTACAACAAATAATGTACGCCAACAAATCAAAAACATAGGGACGAGCTTCTTTTTCACAACAGAGAATCAATCTCATAATAGAACAAATAAAATAAGAAAATTCAAAGAATGCATGTATATAATATTACATTTCCACATTCTTTGATACCAACATTTCATTCTTTTAAACCTAAAAGAAATTATAGGAAATATGATAATAAGAAAAATCGTACTCATTAGCATATATGAAGTGAAAACTCTCCATTCTTCGTAAAGTATGGGTTGCTAAAATTGATTTAAAAAGAAATCTTAGAAGTTCAGAACAAGAAAAATCTATGTTACTAGCTAAACAAAATTTAGTCCCTAACTAAAACTAAACTAAGACATTCAGACATGTAATTTCTAAATCAAAAGGCCAAACACTGCAAACTCTTTTGTTGAAAAGTCTCAAGAACATGTCCTGCCAAAAACCAAAAACAAAAAACAAAAAATAATATGAAAAATAGATGAAGATAACAAAGGAAATCTGTATGAACCCAGAAATCCACATCGATATGAATGATACACAAAGAATCAACTAATCCATAGTCTCTTATGCACATCAATATTTATCTCAATGACATCAAGACCCGTACAATTCTTTGAAAAAAATAAGTTACTTGAAAATACCACCCTTTTGATGCCATGGATTTTACTCCCTAACAATAACAAAAGACTTTAGTTTCTTAATCAAGGTTCCATTTCCGTAGTTTTGTGCTAGAAACCTTTTCATTATATAATGAGATCAAAATATTCGAAGGGGATAAAAAGGATGGTTTAGGCAAATATGTTAAAGATAAATGGCATGTAAGCTTTTTTATTCTGCCCAAGGCAAACTTCTAATCTTTTAATTGATAGTTTTCATAATTAGAGCAGGATACAAGCCCCTAGTAGGTACTCGAGGCAGGAAACTCTATGCTTCCAAATCAAACTTCCTAGCAGCTGCATCATTGAGAGCACCAAAAGCAATAGCTACCATTGGAGAAGAAGTTTAGCTGCAAGGGGCAACGACACGTCAGACTCACAGGAAACAGAGTCTATATAAAGAGAAAATGAATAAGATATCAGCCATGACAAATATATCTTGTAAAAAAAAGGTAATTAATAGATCATCGTGAAAGAACCATTTCTTTGACATTAATGATTTTAAAATAGTTGATAAGCCTAAAAAACATGGTATCTTGTATTTCTGCTGAAGTAAACTACAATATGATGCTCCTCTTCCTAAGGAAGAAACATATGCTCCCGAATTCGTTCACATGTCTTTTTCTTTTTCAGGCATAATTTGGATTCATTAAATTTGATGGCATCAACTATTGAATTATCCAATATACCTTTATTTAATTTCCTAAACAGATAGTCTTCATTCATAATTGTTTTCTCTCTCTCTCATTCTTCCTTTGGAATGCCAATTTCAGATGAGGTAAAAGTTTCCTGAGATATATCAATTCTAAGAAAATACTCCTTAATGGAATAGATTTAGATAGGGTTACTTTACAAACATTTTGAAACAAACCATCCGGTAGAACTCACTCAACTTTCTTGAGGATCTCTTCATGAATATCCTAGGAATCATTGCCATTTGGACCTTCTCAGTTAATACTGAACTGCTCCACTTTCAATTAGATGATGGACTCAGAAAATTCCTAGGGTGTTCTAAGTGAACCAACACCTTCATGGAATCAAGAGGAATATCCAACATATCTGGAAGTTTGCATAACTGTTAGTTTGGTACAGAAACAACCATCTAGTTGGAAAAAAAAATCCAACACATTACAAAATTTCTATCGACAGAGTTGGTTATCAAGGATTCATAAATAGTTAAAAGTACCTTATTGAAAACTGTGATGGATGAATCTAGTCATCTAGATGATAAGGACAAAATTGCTGCTCAACTGTGGCAATCAGATACTTGTTATCTCCCACACTAGTTACCTATTAAAGAAGCAACACATTTTTACTTGCTTCAAGAAAGAGATTCCTGAACAAGAACTCATAATTCTTTCACTCTTCATCAAGAAATATAATATTCTTCTATGAAATACAAGTTGTAACATAATTTTTATGATACATAAACAACATAATTCACCTCGAAACTCAAATAAAGAACCATTAAAAAGAAGACAACAATCATATTGATTCCTCTTGGCAGTTCCTCTAATACTTTTTTTCTTATCATATATGTAGATGTCCTTTAGGATATTTTTTCAGGAGAAAAATGAGTTTAGCATATATTAGGCAACTACGGTCAAATAGTATTATTCTAATCAAAAGTATGGTCGAGGTCATTATTTAGTCAAATATTAACCTAGCTGATTTCAGTAATACCACCTGCCATTTAACAATAGAAAAGGATCAGCGAGCATGAGAATAGAAATAAGGAACAATCCTTCCAACCATTCCATTACCTCCCCTGCATTGCCCTCTTCTTAATATGCATCCCCTAAGCCGGTCGGGTACTGAAGATTTACAGTGGTAATTCTACTATTTTCTTTCATGTTTTTCACTGCATCAGAAGCTAAGAGGGAATATCAAATCCAGTTGATAGTAAAAACAAAATGATAAGAGAGAACTTGTATACAAACTCAACTGAGGTAGAGTATAATAACTAAAGATGCTATCAGACAAGCAAACAAAGCTTTCTAATTTCACATTCTTTCCTTGCACCATGAGTTAATAAGTGGCGTGAGCTGTCTTTGCCCATATACATGTATCTTATGTAATATCTCATTTGTTGATCACCAAGAAGAAATATTTCCAAAAAAAAAAAAAATTGTAGAGGAAGAAGGATCAAATAGATAGCTGAAATGGGTCACAGAAGAATTATCTCAAATAAGAGAGATAAACAATAAATATTTATTTATGGATAAAAGCTTACATTATATTTGCATGAGCACTTATTCCAATATTTTGAGTGTTTGCTTAAATGAAGCAGCTATGTTGGCCCTGAATCAGAACATGAAGAGGGATCGACCAAAAATCTCCATACTTAAAAAAATCCAAAATAGCAGTATCCCCTTGTCCTAAGAGAAGTTAGAGAGACAAATATTTGGACAAAAATTACCAAAAGAAAGAATATTGTATCAGAATTTTTCTAAAGCCAAGTGAAAATTTCATTCACTATTCCCAGAAGTATGACTAAGGTTAAACATCATGCCTTCTCTCAAACTTAAAATCAGATAAACCCCATAAAAGAAACCTATTTTAAAATTGTTCAAAATTTCACTGATTAGATAATTTATTTTTGGCCAAGAATGGGGATTAACATACATACAGAACATGTGTTATACTATAAATACAAAACAACACTCAAATTCCCCAAACTTCAAGGAGAAACAATGAACAATGATGAAAGAAGACGTAAATTCATGACCAAACAACTGGTAAACGAACCATAGTAAAAATGCATATGCTTTATATTTGTCAAATCGCTCGTACCACTGCCTTGGAGATTGCTTCAATCCATACAGCGATTTTTTCAATTTGCATACCATATCTTTTTTTCCAACAACTTTGAATCCATCTGGCTGAGTCATGTAGATTTTCTCATTCAAGTTTCCATGTAAAAACACAGTTTTTACATCCATTTGAACTATTTCCAAATCCAATTGTGCTACCAAAGCCAACAAAATTCTGATGGAGGAATGCTTCCTGATGGATGTAAAAACTGCGTTTTTACATGGAAACTTGAATGAGGAAATCTACATGACTCAGCCAGATGGATTCAAAGT